>CAXAMN010002225.1:943736-1033449 GCA_963970005.1 Durusdinium trenchii
TTGTGATGTTTTAGAAGTCAAGAAGCGCAACTTTTGGCACCCCAGTGTATAGCTTGATACATGTATGACCGGAGGAGGGGTTCCCGTCTTGAGAGTCGGAAGCTCCATGAACCCACAGCACAACGTATACCCATCTGGGCTCCAGTCGTAGCTTCGTTTCGGTGAAGGTGGGACTGGGGTGAGTGCCAGGAGGGTCCAGTCATACCGAACCTGAGGAGCTATGACTGGAGTCATAGGAAAAGTTCTTACTTGTAGCTGACAGGCAGGTGACAGGCAGGTGGGAATTCTCGCGATGAATGAAATCGGCGCATCCTGACTCATGGTGATTCCGTCATCGACGGAAGGCCCTCGGCCCCTGCAACACCGGTCCCAGCGGCTCCGGTCGAGACTACTGAGAGCTGAGAACTGGCCAGCTGGGTGGTGGAAGACCTAAACTTGTTTCACCAGTCCCGAAATCTGGGACCTACACAAGCTTGAAATCAGAATTTGGAAGTGGAGTGAACACCACCTGTTGGCAACATGGATGATCATGATCATCATTGATCATCCATTTGAGGTCGTTTTCCATGCACGGGAGGGGACACCCATGGATGATTTCAGGGAGTGTCACCCAATTCTTCCACCTGTTCCTTTAGAATATCCCTGATTTCCTAGGGGGAGCGTCACCTAATTGTAAGTTACAATTTCCTAGGTCTGATACCTCAAAAATGGATAGATGGGTAGGGATTTTATAATTGGAGTGTCTCCCAATCCCTCCAAGAAGCTGCGTGCATGTTCCACTTTTCCAGTACTTCGGCCACGAGGCTCTCGTGCATGTGGGAAAAGGCCTCCTCCCACCTCGGAGAAAAAACATCTGCCTCCACCCGTTGTGCGATGGATTGAGCCATCAGGGCGCGGGAGAAGCCCAAGGCCTGGAACGAAACGGCCCGACTACCGATAGAAATCGCAAAACACCCTCCGTGGCGTGGACCGCGTGGTGATGCTTGACAGGTCAGACAGTTCAATTAAATTACTTGCAGATTGACCGGCCAGGCCAGGGGTAGTTGTTTCGGGGTCAATGTAGGTATTGGGGCAGTTGTTGGGGTACGAGTAGGCCATGAGTCCGATGAGAAAAGTCGGAGTCCAGCACCTATGGATCGGTTCACCGCTGGATCCTAGATGAGTCCTTGTCCTGTGGGTGTTCGTCCTAGAGTACTGCTTTGTATATGCTCTATTTGATACCCCATGTTTTGATCAGAGACAACAACATTGTTGGGACTCCAACACAAGAGTTCCGTTCTGGTCAATGTACTCAATCGATATATGCTATATATATATAACTATATATATATACATACCAGCAGTCACAAAGGGGTGCCTATTGGAGGATAGGGGTGCCCATTACCCACTCACTTAGGCACTAAACACCACCCATTTCATTTGTGACTCCTGGTATACACGATATACCGTACTTCTCAATTCACTCGCCCACCTTGACTTCAAGCTGCGCAAAGAATACCACAGTCCGCAGCCCAGCCTGATTGAGCGCCTCCAGCCTCGAGGTATGTTCTTGTTGCGCGGCGGCCCGCGCGGCCGCCTCTCCTATAGGAGTGGGGAACAAACAAAGGCGGCCTGCTGGGTTAGGGTTCAAAGCCTGGATGGCCCACAAAGAGTGGTGATCAGCACTCTCAAAGCTACATCACTGGGGGTCGCTTGCTGAACATACTCAAAGCTTCAAAGTGGGGGTTCTGAATGCCATTGCAAAAGTACCGCAGGAGTGTGAGAATCACTCTTCCCAGCCGGAGTCACTCCCAAATCCCTCTCCTTCCACTCGAGCTTGTAACTCAGACAAAGCAGCACCCGCATGAATGGAGCCTGGCACCACACCAATCCGCTCCCGATGGCTGTCATGGCGTCAGGGGAAATCAATTCCTGACCGCCACCTTTATGTATGTTATGTGCTTTCTTTGATAACCAAACGACCATAAACGACCCTTGTTGTACTAAGGATATTAGACTACAAAGCCAGGTCTACAAAGCCAGGTCTGCTGAACTCTCTTAAAGGTCCTTAAAGGCTATAGGGATAATAGGCACTGTCCACTCTGCATTGAACCACTGGGGCCGACCAAATCGAACAAGAAACCACGACCAGAAGGTTTTGTTTCACGACTGATCTCGGAGAGGAATTTGATGGAATTTGCTTTCTGAAACAAAACGTTCTCTTTTCTAGTCTAGTCTTCTTTCCACCATAAAACATAAAATCATCCATGTTGGTTGAGGAGTCCAGTCTTGGATGAGTGCAGGCTTAAATGTCAATCTAAAAAACCGTGTTTTATGTACAGGGCTCCCTCAAGTGTGATCCGCTCCACTCCTTGCTGTAGTCGGTCGACGTGCTGCTTCAAGAATTCCAAGGACTGGCGAAGAATGCGGTCTGAAGGCTGTGTGATCTCAAGGATTTGAGGATGGGTTTGAAGAAACAAGCCACAGAAGACGCAAGAAACGCAAGCATACACTCCCTGAAAGGTCCTCACGCTCACGTGGATGGCAGGGCCATGAAACAATGACAGTCTTCGGAGTTTTCCGAATAATACCAAACACTTGGTGAACTCCATGACTCCATGATTATTTTCAGGATCTTTCAGGGAGTGTACGTCCCTCACCACCAAATAGCAACGATACCCCCGGGTTCGTTAGACATCGGCACAGATCGCAGTGGGGCTGTTTCGGTCGCATCTTCGTTCAAAAGAGAACAACTCACAGGTGAGTCCATTGCAACCCGTTTGTGGCAAATTCAACATGTCCATTGCAGGTTCCCTTTACAAGTTTACACTCGCCCTAAGAATCCGCACGGGCCCTCCATGGCAGGGCTCGGACGCGACACCGAAACGCAGGGGATCCGGACCCGAACCAAACCCTGTCGCTTCGGGCCGGATTCTTTGGGCAGTTGGATTCCGTAAGGTCCACGTCCGCTAGTTCCAAGCGTATATCCTTGGATCTATCCCATTACCAGGGCCCAGTGGATGACGATCATGATGATGATGATGATGATGAAGATGATGATGATGATGATGATGATGATGATGATGATGATGATGATGATGATGATGATGATAATGATGACTAATAAAGGATAATAAAGGCCTGACTCTAAAAATTGGGACAATTGATAATTGTTTACCGACTGTTACAGGTTTACTGGGGCAAACCCAACGTATATACCAAATCGTCACTGTGTGTCGGACCTTCGTCACCTGAAACTCACCGCACCTGGGCCATGTAGGCGCCCTCTGCATCGCAAGGCTCCCGCCCACTGGCCAGGCCGTCCCCCTCGGAAGACACATCGGGCGGACTCAACGGAGGAGACGATGAAGGAGTGATGTCTTTTTTGCGACCGAAGAATAACTTATTGCGCAAATCGCTGTTATGTTTAAAGTAGATTGGACCGGTTGGATATTGTTGCGGACACAGGGGTGGTCTGCGGTGCAAAGTTGTGTCCCAACCAATAGAGACATGATCGTGGATTTCCCTCTGAAGCGTCTTAGAGATCTCTAGTTCGTTTGTGGCAGACCGGCCTAGGCTGTAAAGGGTTTGGGGATCGGTCAAAGTTGATTAACTTTGTACGCTTGAATCATCTTTACTAGCTCTAGTCTACTTTCTTTGATTGGCCTTGTTTATCTGCATTAGCTTTAGTCTACTTCCTTATATAGATGTATTCATATTTACTATAGCTTTAGTCACTTCCTTGGATTAGATTCATCTAGATTAGTTTTCATCTACTTCTTTAGTTTAGCTTGATTCATCGGTACTGGCTTTGGTATAATGCCTTGGATAAGCTCTATTCATCTGTCTTATGTAATTATGTTAGTCTAGTTGCTTGGATTGGCTGTACGTTCTCTTGACTCGCTTTAGTCTACTTTCCAGTTTCATTAGCTTGACTTGTTTCATTATAGTCTATAGTATAGCTTTGTGTTTCTTCACTAGCTTTAGTCTACTTCCTTAGATTAGCTGTTTTCATCTTGATTGGCTCTAGTCTATTTCCTTGGATTAGCTACATTATATCAGCTTTAGATAGCTTTAGTCTAGATAATTAGCACTACCAGGAAGGGCAAGCAACCGTCAAACGTGGTTGCATGTTATTGTCCTGGTTGACAACCCATGTCCCCGACTTAACCAACCAATCTAAACGCGCAGCTGAACACGAAACCAAAAGAAAAGAGATCGAAGAGATCCACAAAGAAACCAAAAGAAGAGATCCACAATGAAACCTCAAAACATCTCAAAACCACTGGTTTTGTAGAGGAACATGGTCGTCTTTTACACGGTCCATCAGGGTCCATGTGAGTCAGACTCCCCGGGTGTACAATGCTGATCCTGGGCCTGGCTCCGTTGGTCTAATCGCTCTCTAAATGTCTGAGCCTTTGGCACGGTTTTTAAAACGGCTTTCCACGTTTTCCCAAAAGGAGTGGTTTGGGAAGGTATAGAATCTAGAATTCGTTCACTGAATCGGGGGACTCTGACTCTGACTGATACGGTCCAAAACCCACCAGTTTGGGACCCCTGCTTTGTTGCCTGCTTCTCGAGTTGATTTCCACCGACATAGGCAGGGATTCACAACTCTTGAGTGGAATGGAAGGGATTGTCCGTTCGAAGACGAGACCGAAAGCCATTGTTGCTGGAATTTCATCTGCCACATCCTGATTCCGTGCTAAATTGGGAGGATTGTCGAGGATGCCTGAAGACCCCACAAGTTAAACCAAGATTCCAGAACAAGATAACACAATCATTCCAAATGCAACCACCCAGGCCCTGCATGGTGACTGTTGATGAATCGGTTGACCCAACTGAGGCCCTGGAGATGTTTGACCATCCAGGTATTGTTGTTTAATCTGATCTTCTCCGGACCAGGAACAAAGCGAAAAAAGCTCGAACCCTCTCTCCACAAAGCACCTCCGCTAAGCGTCACTGATGGCGCACGGACCCTACTTTTTCCTGAGGGCGCTCGTGCCGTAAAGGGCAGCTGGCATTCGACCAACTGACATGAACCTTCAAAGCAACCATGGAGGTGTGCGTCAACACTCCCCCTTCGTGCAGCCGCTTGGCTGTTGCGATCTTCAAAATCGCAGGTCTCTGTAGGCCTGCTTCCAGCTCAACCTGCCCTTTGACTCTCCAGGGTGGCACACTGCGAGCATGGAGTGTACCGCAAGACTTCACCTCGGTCCAGCTTGGAGCATGCTCTGTTGATGTGGGCGTAGCCACCCCAGTAGTTCGTCCAGAGATTCCAATCTCTGGAGATCACCATGTTCTTCTTGCACTCCGGACACCATCTGGAGCGACGGACTTCCCCTGTCCGTGGTGCCCGGATGTACCCACATTCCATTGACCCATGGTGGGCCCTTCCGAACCTCGTCGTGAGGACGACAGGATCTTCTTCATCTCCTGCCGAAGGTGTTGGTCCGGCTGGACTTCTCTTTGGAGCTGCTTGGCCCCTTCCTCCTCCTTGTACTCTGGCTGGTGTTGTGGCTGCGGATGCCGGATCGGATGATGATGCGGCACCTCTTGACCTTTCTTTTTCTTCTTCCTCCCTTCTCTTTTTCTCTTCTTCTTTCTCATTCTTTCGCTCCACCTCTTGGCCCCTTGAGCTCACCTGGCCTCGAGGCTGTGGCGATGGAGACGGTCTTCCCCAGATTGTGACTTGCGTCACTGGAGACTGGGTGAAGTGTGAGGCAATGTGAGCTTGGCCTGGAGACTGAGTTGGAGTGTGAAGCCATTCGGATGCCGTCTGTCGTGGCGTCCTTGGAGCAAGAGGCACTGGAGACTGAATTGGCGAAGGAAGGTGGGCCGGCCTTTTCATTTCTTCTTCTTCATCTTCACTTTCTTCCTTTCTTCTCATCGTTCTTAGCTTCACGGTGCTCCCCTGTGGTGGTCTGGGAAGACTTCGCACTGTCTGCTCGTCATCACTTCGTGATCGGCTTGACTGTGGTACTCCTTCCTTCAGACATAACCACAGGGCGCCCAGGATGGCCACAATGAAGAACATCAATGCCATCCATTCCCACCAAGTGAGATCTTCATCTTCTTCATCTTCTTGGCCCTTCGCTTTTGTGAGCGTAGCGGCCATCGTGATGAGCCTCAAAATCGTGGCGGCCTTTTCACTTCCTTTCTTTCTTTCTCCATTCCCGGCTTGAGTCTCCGGATCCTCCTCTCTTTCTGCTTCTTCCCTCAGCTCCTTTGGCTCCTGACTTTCTTCCTCTTTTCTCTTCACATCTTCTTCTTCTTCTTTTGCAGCCACCTTTAGGAGTGTACCCATGTTCATCCTCCTCTTGAGCTGCTCCAATCTTGGTGCTGACAATGGCTTCGTTCCAGCGTCGGCGATCATCTCCTCTCCTGGGATGTGGTTCAGGCTCCACAATCCATCCAAGATCACCTGCCTGGCGTATGCCGACTTCATCCTCAGGTGTCTGGTTCTCCAGTTCCCACCCTCTGTGGTAAGGATGGTGAGTCCAGACTTGCTATCAGTCCAGGCCATACGAGTGGTTGGCCCGAAGATTTCATCGATGATCACACCAATGGACTCACCGGCTGTCATGCCTTCAACAACTTCATTCAACTCTGCTTCTGCTGTGCTGAGGGTGATGGAGCTTTGGCGGCCAGACCTCCAAAGGATTGGAGTGCTTCCAAGCAAGACCATGCTGCATCCATGTGACTCTTCTGAAGTTGGGGCATAGCTGGCGTCCGTGTAGACGTGGATGATGGCCTGTTCATCGGCCTTTTCCTCAAAAACGAGGCCTTCTTCTTTGGTCCTCCACAGGTACCCCTTGACCTGTTGAGCTGCTTCTTGGATGGCCCTTGTGGCCTTGAGGACATTTGATCCCATTCGTGACACGGTGTACATGAGATCTGGTCTTGTCCGTGTCACCGTCCACAACTATTCTCCCACCACCTTTTGTGCTCCTTTGACTTCAGCAGCTGTGGGTGGTGGATCATCTTCTTCCATGACCGACTGGTCCTTCGTGATCGGGATCTTTCTCGGCTTCGGCACTTCAGACTCCTGCTCCAAGAGATCGGTGATGAAAGACTGTTGAGTCACCAGCCAGCGATCCCTTTGGGTCTCTTGATTGACCTGCTTCATGATCTCAATGCCCAGGAATTTCGTCGGCTTCTCACTGATCCTCTCTGGAGTCGAGGTCGTCCACGTTGACCTAATCTTTTCTTCCACCGCTTGGAGAATTCGACTTGGTGCAGTGATGAAGATGTCATCCACATAGGTCATCAGAAGTCCTTGGAGTTGGCTCCCTTCTTCATCATCTTCATCCTTCTGCACTATCCGCCACAGGTTTGGCTCGGACTCCATCGCAGTCAGCTGCACTTGACTGACCCTTCCAGCTTCATCGGGGATGTCAATCTCGAGCGATTGCAGCGTCTTGTCTCTGTGCTCCCCCCACAACCGAGGCGAGCGTCTGAAGCCATAGACGGCTTTCTTTGGGAGGTAGTAGGTGTCCTTGTCAAGGAAGCCTCTGTCCACAAAGAAAGATGGTGGACACACCAATAGCAACTGTTGATCTTCTTTCTGTTCCATCTCGGCATTCAAGAAGGCTGTCTTGACATCCAGGACACTTCCTTCCCATTGATGGACTGAGGCAACCCAAATCATGATGCGAAGGGCAGCAGAGTCAGCCCCACCTGAGAAGTTGTCTTCATTGGGATCTTTGCTTTCAAAGTTGCCGCAGACTACCCAGCGGACCTTCTTCTTTCCTCCTTTCTTCCCAGGCTTTCTCGTGAACACGAGCTTGGATGGGATCAACTCTATTCGAATCCCCCTCTTTTCAGCATCTTCGATGAGTTCCTTCATTTCTTTCTTGGGAATCGGCTGCAAGGCCAGCTTTTCTTCGACGAGTGAGATGACTTCTTCACCTGCTGCTGGCTTCCATGCTTCCCAGTTCTGAGCCACCTCCTTGGCTGACACGATCCTTGTTTGTAGCACCTCTTCTTCTTCCACCTCTGCCGCCACCATAGATCTCCTGAGGCGAGCAATCAACTGAGCATTGATGACTGCGAGTTGAGGTGAATCTTCCATTGACAAGAGGGCTTCTTCTTCTAGGACCTTTCGCATCCTTCTCTTTGCTTCTTCTTCCTTCTCCTCAACCTCCCCCTGTTCCTTCTGGATCTTTTTGACTGCAGTCTTCCCTCGGATCCTCCTCCTGAGAGATAGCCCATCCAAAAGTTCCTTTTCCAGGGCGATCCAATGTCCCTCTGTTGGTGGATCTTCCAACCTCCTCATATAGCATCTTGTGAGCCTTGGTCTTTCATCGTCCCTCACGATCCAGTGTCCGTGGTTCTCAGGGGACGGACAGAGATACCTCACCCGTTCACTTGTTGGGCCCAGGTCATCGCGCTTCCATCTCCTTCTCCTTACCATGACCTCCGTCAGGAAGGGCGGGAAGTTGGGAACTTGGTGGAGCCTTTTCGCTCTGAGAACCTTGTTGCAGTGTCTTAGAGCCCATGGCCACCACTTCGAAGTTTCTTTGGCCTGATGTAAGGCCTTCCGCACCATCGACTTCAGTGCTTTTACTGCTGCCTCTGCACGTCCGTTGGACTGGGGTTCGTCCCCTGCAGTTTTGGTTAGGATGATTCCCCGCCGCCTTGTCCAGCCATGGAAATGGCCTGCATATTCATGGCCTTGATCAGTGTGTATCTGAGCGACGGAGTATCCGTCCATCCTCAATCTCAGCAGCATGTCCATTGTCGTCCTTGTGACTTCTTTGGCCTTCTTTGAATGCATAGGCAATGCTAACCTGAAGGTCTCGATCTTGAAGTCCTTTGGTGGCTTTTCTTCTGCCTTTCCAAGTTCATCATCTCTTTCTTCTTCATCTCGATGGATCTGTTCCAACAGATCTTCACCTGCTTCTTCTTCAGCGTCGGTGAGGCCATGTAGGACTTCATCTCCTTCCTCCACCTCGGCCTTATCTTCTCCTTCTTCATCGTCCTTTGAATCTTCTTCAATTGGCGGCCATTCTTCTTGACCTTCTTCAGACAGCTGTTCCTCCCCCTGTCCCTTGATATCCACCGTGCATGGAACCGCCCAAGTGAGTGTCCCTGCTAGGAAGTATCTTGACTGGAATCCTCCTAGATCATAGGCGGGCTTCAACGGGCCAGCTGTGTCGAGAGAGAGGACTCCAGCGAGCTTGTGTTGGACTTGGCGATGAGGTGAACACTGCTGTCTCGCTTCTTGGCAGATTCTGCAGTCTCTCCTGCTTGGTGTGTGGCCCAGGGCAATGTGTTCAGACCACGAAAGAACACATGCTTTGGCCTTCTTCTTCATCACTTGGGTCATCACTGCTTCTGCCAACATAGTCATCATCCCCGGAGGCCACCGTGCCAGTTCCCAGGATCCTCGAACCAGAGCATGGCTGACAGTCTTGGTGGAAAATTCCTCAGGGATCAGCTCAAGGGTTCCAGCGACTGTTGTTGGCTTCTTTGCAGCACCACCGAGCGGCTTCTGGAAGAACGTGACCTCCTTCCATCCAAATTCCTTTTGAAGATCTTTCCATTCTGTAGTGTCCCAAAACGACACCACTTCAGGGTTGTAGTCCTTCGGGCTGGCTGGCTGCTCAATGCCAAAGCCCATGACTTCAGTTTCTTCTCTTGCCTTCTTGAGGGAGCTGTCGAGCATGGCCAGGAAGATCATCCTCCAAAGCAAAACATCATCTTCAAACAGCTTGCGGCGCTCATCACTTGAAGCATCCTTCACCCCAAATTCTTCGCCGCCCCACTTTCGGATGGGTCTTGCAGTGGTCCAATCGACCTGCTTGTGCCTCATGACACTTCGTGTCCTGCAGTTTGGGCCTCCTAGCAAGGCAAGAAGCTTCCCTTCCCACACGGACCTCACTAGTCCCGCATAGGGTCCTCGGTCCAGGAGCATGTCATGGCCTGGGCCTCTTTTGATGTCCACCTCCAGGAGCTCTCGTTCTTCACCTCCTTTCTGCTTCCAGGCTCTTTCAAAGGTGAATCCTTCATCAGCTCCTGCGTACAAGTGGCACACATAGCCATCTCGTTTCATGGCCTTTCGTTTTCTTCTGTTGGCTGGGAGATCTGACCATTCACCCGGCTTGACCACCAGCGATTCTTTCACTTCCTTGGGAAGTCTGCTCAAGACGGGATGGGCATTCACATAGTCTTCCATCCACTTGATCTCCCATTCAAAATCATTCTCTTCCTTCAACTTCATTCCTTTCTTCACCTTCTCGAGCTCCTCAATGAGGTCCAGGGCCACTTGTCGTGGCAGCTGAGGGCATCCATCTTGATCTTCAACAGGCAGCTCTCCTCGCAAGGGGTGGACTACCCTGAGTTGACTTCTTGACCAAATCACGGAACACCCCAGCTTTTCAGTCAGGAGCCCCATTGGGATGATCGGCTCGATGTCGGCGTCAGCTGAGACCATGGCTCCCCCTGGAGAGATAGGGAGACTGGTGACTTGTCCATCTGCTAGGGCTACCTGAACCCTCTTGTAACTTTCAACATCTTCACCTTTCTTCACAGGTCGAAGTGGATGAGTGGCTCCAGAGTCGAGAAGACCTTGTCGCTCACCTTTCTTGAGTCGCCTCAGTTTGAAGGTCTTCTGCTTCAAAGCGTTGAGCTGCTGCTGGAGACGTTCCACCACTTCGGATCTTTCTGACGTGTCCCCACCCTTTGATGATGGAGACGTATTGGAGGAACTTGGACTTGGTCCTCCATTCATGCCCTTCAGCATGTCATTGGCTTCCTTCAGCAACTCCTTTATGGAGGGCTGCACTTCTTCGCCTTCCTCATCTTCACTCTTGTTCTTTCCGACCTTCTCCTTCTCTGCCTTCGAGATCTTGGGCCGGGGCGAACCTTCTTTGGCTTCCTTTGGCCTTGTGCAGGCTGGCGCGAAATGCTCTGGTGATCCGCAAATCCAGCACCGCTTCTTTTCATCCTTCTGTTCGTGTGAGAACGTGCACGACTTTCCCCTCCTGCATCCTTGGTCAGAGAGGTAAAACCTGCACTTTGGCTTTTCTTTCTCTTCGCCTTCTTTTCTTGTTCTTCCTTCTCTGGAATCCTTGGGCTGCTCTTCAAACTTCTTCGGCGCTTCCCCACTTGAGTCCTTCTTTCGTGCTTGGTGACCCATTTGTTCCAATTCTGCTAACAAATGCTCACTGTACTTGGACACAGACTCGTGGGTTGGAACAGCATCAACCATCAAGGAGCTTCGGACCAGTTGAAGTCGGAAGTTCAGCTCAGGGAACATCGTGATGAGCTTCTTCATGAGGCGTCCAAGACCCCTAGCCAAAATGGTCGGGTCTGGAATTGAAACTCCCACCTCCTCTGCTCTTCGCTTCCACCTCAACCATCTTCGAAGTGTGACGATGCCCTGGCCGACGGTCGAAGCTTCTGCAGGGCTTTCCAAGGCAGCCAGGATTGCTTGTCGTTCGGCCAGTCCTCCTGGCTGATAGGCAATCATGCCTTTCACCAAAATTCCAAAGGCCGTCAAACTCTTCGATGACACAACCTCTTCTCTCAAGGCCTCTGGGACAGCGCTCAGCAGCAATGCAGTTGCTCGCTTCTCCAAGCGGGACCACTTCCTCATCGAAAGCTTGGTGCTTGGCACGATCTGGTGTGTGAGCCTGTCCAAGGGAGATTTCACAAGGTGCTTCTGGTACCATTGGCGGGCTTCTTCTAAGGTCAAAGTCCACCATTCCTCTGAACTGGGTGTGAGGTCAGCCATCAGAGGAGCTAAGAGCAAAAGCCAGTCCGAGAAGTCAATCGGGGCTGACTCTCCATTCCACTCTGCCAGCTTTGGCAGGTCCACACTGTGTCGCACCGTCTCCGGGTCTTGGTCTTGACCTGTAGAGCCACCTTGCGACATCCGATCTTGAATCTTCTGCATCCCCTCAACAACCTTCAAGATCACATTGAGGGTCTGTTGATGCACTGAATCATCTTCTAGGGAACCTTCTTTCTTTTTCGTTCCCCTTCCTTTTCCTGTGGCCTCCCGGCCGGCTTCTTTGCCTTTGCCATCACCTTCACGAGGTCGATCTTCTGGCACTTCTTCCACTCCTGTCTTTGTTCTTCCGCGGCCTCCAGCATGTTCATCGCATCCGGAGCTGCCATTTGGCGTTGCAAAAACAGGATCATCTTCTTTCGAGGTCGGCTGAACCCATGACAGCCTTCTGACTTCCTGGTGGAGTCTTTGATTCTCCTCCAGAAGGTGGCTGATTCGTCGATCGGCCATGGTCGGACCGCCCATTGGTCCTTTTGGTTTTGCTTGCATCTCAGCTCGCAAAGCATTGTTCTCGCTGAGGAGCTGCTGCATCTGGATCATCATTTCTTCCTTCTCCTGACGCTCGAACTCCATTCGTTCATGGACCCGCAACATCAGGTTTTCTTTTTCTTCATCATCCCTTCTTCCACCCTTTCCTTTCCACACTTCTTGCTCGAGGAAGGCTGGTCTGTCGAGGATGGAGTGCATTGGGGTGTCGTACATTGGCGTGCCGACTTTGGCATAAAGCCATGGTGCCTGTTGTTGAACTCGGTGCAAATCATCAAGCTGGGCTGGCGTGAACAACGGTGGTGTGCAAATGGAGTGCTGTTCAGGGACTTCACTTTCTTCGGGGATCCCACCAACACCACCTCCCTTCACACTTCCCTTTCCATCTTCACCCTGCTGGTCCTGGATGGCTTTCGGACCCAACACCTGCGGGGTCCTCATGTGAGCTTCTTCTTCTTTCTTTGGCTTTCCTGGACTCGGAGCTTCAGTCTTTGGCCTCGGGGTCGATGAAGTCGCGGCTGAGACCTTAGAGTGGCTATCCTCAGTTGACGGGACTGTGAGAGTGGGTGACCTTGTCGAGACCAGGTCGGTGGACGTCGCATCCCCACCTGGTGGTCCTTTTCCACCCTGTGACCCTTCGGCCACCCCGTCCTCGAGAGGTAGCTCACCTCTCTTCTTCCCTTCTTTCTTCATTCTGGCCTCGGCGGCCTTCATCTCCCTCTGACCTTGTGCCAGCTCTTCGGCAGTCGCTTGCCGCCTTCGATGCTGCATCATCAGCGGATGCTAGGCCCGCTTTGGGCTCATAACCTGATCTTCTCCGGACCAGGAACAAAGCGAAAAAAGCTCGAACCCTCTCTCCACAAAGCACCTCCGCTAAGCGTCACTGATGGCGCACGGACCCTACTTTTTCCTGAGGGCGCTCGTGCCGTAAAGGGCAGCTGGCATTCGACCAACTGACATGAACCTTCAAAGCAACCATGGAGGTGTGCGTCAACATAATCAATGTCAAGATTAATTAGTATCCAAGTAATTCCAAGCATAATATGAAACCATGGCGCCATATCACAAGCTCAACTCCACTGTTCTTAGGGAATCTTGTCCAACAAAGCCACGACTTAAAATACGGTAACACGTGTATAAACAAATGTATTGAGGGGGGGTGTATACCAGGACCCTCTTTACAGGGCTTCTATTGCCCCTTATAGAGCTGATATAAGGAGTGTCCATTCACCCCACACCGGTGGGTCCGAACGTACAGTGTCACCCGGTTCCCGACCGAGGCGCCCGACTCGGATCTCGAGACCGGTCAGGCGCACTCGGAGCTCCGCCTGACCACCGGGTGAGCCGCAGACATGGGTGGCACCCAAGGGCGCCTGCCGCCTGTATTCTGAGCCTGAATTCTGGGTAGGTTGATAGTTGAATATAGTTGAATATAGCTCATCTCGTCTTTTCTGATACGGCGCTGGATGTCCAATGACACTGACACGCTGAGACACCAACTCTCCCAAGTCTCCCAACTCGGTCTGCACGACCCACGCCACGAGAACGAAGCAAACGTGCATCTGGGGGATGGATTTGGGGTTTTGACATCCAAAGGAGATACTCTTTCCATACATACTTCAGGTGCATACTGTATTACGTTTTGACCAAAGGATACTGGCTGTGTAAGACCCAAAGGATCCAAAGAATGATCAAGCTACCGCAAGAGGCTGGTTTTGGGAGGCTGTCCAGTACAATTCCAACGATCGAGCCGGAGCACATCCAATTATATCAGATCGCATGCTCCTGTCCGCCAGCAACCCGCTGGGTGATAAACCTTTCTGGCTGATTTTTCAGAAAAACATCACCGAGATGCCGAGATATATCCAGATTCCTCCAAGAACCAGGAATTCTTTGCCAATGAAGGCATGGGACATCCAGCATCAACATGCGACTCCAAGTTTCCCTGGAAAATACAAGTGAACTTTCATATTCACCTTTTATATATGTTTAGTGCATAAAGCACTTGCCCCTCAAACGCGCTCCAGCCAAACATCGCAGCCTGAGAAGAGATCAACTTCTCCCGCAGGTCCTCACCACAGGTCCCAATGCGTGCGGTGCGCAGGTCTCACATCCGTCTGACCCTGTCTGAGAGAGATCTGATTTCATAGAGGATGGTTACCAGACCCGCCCCACAAAAGACCCTAGGAATACTTATTCCATTAACCCACAGGTCCCCCTAGGAATAGTTCATTAGGCCAACCCCCTATCTGAATCTTGAAGATGCTGGTCCTTATACTGGGGAAATACTGGCCCATACTTTTATTTAGTTTTGAAGCTGATTGGCTCCCCCCCCCGCAAAAAGCGATCTGTTTCGGTCGGTTTTCGGGATCCAACTTCGTCCCACCGGACGCGAGCGACGCAATTCGACGATGTGAAGCGGACGTGTGACTTCTCCCTTTGTGGATTCACACACCCTGTGAGAGGGTGGTGGGAGACACGTGCTTTGTTTTGTTTTTTTTAATTGTTTATGTAGGTTTGGAGGGTCCTGAAATGAACAAGTATGTGATATTATGTGAGCGTATGTGGATATATCGGGATCATAGTGATAGTGATAGGGAATTAAGAGGAGTTGTTTGAACTCATGGGGCAAGGGGGTCCCTTGCAGGATGTTGTACCATGTTGCACCCACAAAGGCCGGTTTGGAAAGACCGGTGATCCTCTTTCCACCTTGACATGTTTAGTGGCTTCCACAATCTCCCCAAAGAGGTGACAGCAGGTGATCCACTTTTCTGGGACCTGACAGAAAGACATGGACAATGCCTCTGGGGACGAAATTCTGATCGCAGACGATTGATCGTAACAGGCCAAAGAACTGACACATGGCTCGAAGGCGAAAAACGGACAGGCACACTGCTCGGTGGATGTGTCTCATGGGCGACCCATTTCCGAAACCCACCGAGCATGAGCAAACGCCTCGAGACATGGTCAACAGGGTGAAATGGGCGGGGTGACTGACCCACCAGGTGACACTGCAGTTTTGCTGGTGCACTTCAACTGGGACACCCTGGAAGCCACCTCACAGTCCTAGCTCTATGTGAGTCATGATTAGTAAGGACTCAAAGCGAAACGCATGGGCATAGCAGGGCACATCCGTCATGAGTCATACATTCACTGGCCCTGGATTCTCTATGATCTCCTTAGACTGGCTCCTTCCAAAGTTGATTTCTTGGCCCTAGGTCAAATCTCAAAACGTCGTTCCAGTTCCAGTACCAAAACCGAGGTACCGAGGTACCCAACTAAGTAGTATATTGGCCTGTCTTGCATAGTCACCCATGGATTCTTCATGATTCTTCAGTGAGTTGAGTTGAAGCTCTTTCTCCGTCTCTCCGTCTCGTTCACGCAGGGAGGAGAGATCTCATCTCCTCGACGGAAGAGCTTAACATCTCGAGCTCAGACTGCATCTGAGCCTGGAAATCCCACCGTCCCAGACATCATCAAATAGGGACCTTCCAGGCAACAACCCCCTGGAAGAAGAGCAATTAGACCAAAACGAATTGCTTGGAGGTCTCAATCCTCATTCTGTTACATACACCCGTTTGGATTCATGGCGTCCAAATCCCGAAAGCACCAGGATTGTACGGATTTTACACTCGCCAGGTCAAGCACTTAACATATATTGAACTCCTACGGTACATAGCCTGGGCTCTTGGCAGGGTCCGTTTGGTCTTTGGCTCTTGGGGTCACGACAGACGCAGCGAAGCTGGCGACACGCTGGGGATGGATCCGCCAATCGGGCAAAAGCTTTGGCAATCGGTGTCAGAGTGAGATCTTGCGCTCGAAAGAATCACCTTGACCTTCAGGTCCAGAAGATTATTGTCATTCAAATGCTAGATGACTTCGGAATACACAACATAATATGGTCATTTATAATTATACTGAATATAATATATATATATCAATATATTATATACATATATATATATAGTTATATATGAGTCTCAGAACATCTCTTGATGCATATTGGGGGTGTGCACCCTCTAGACAAATCGTTGGCGCTACGCAAGTGCACCCTCGCGCGCCCAGGGCCGGGTCTCCCGGCATCTTTCTGCCGGATGGCCAATCGCCACTCCTCCACCGAGTTGCTCTGCCGTGCCAAGGCATGACTCACCTCTCCGAGGTCTCGATGTCGCGCTCCGACTTCGGTGTTTTGCCGAAATTGGCGAAGGGTTTTTCACCCAGACCATGCATGTCTGGAATAGTCTTCTATACATTTTGGGTCATAAACGGGGGAAATATGGGTAAACGTATGTGTAGCTATACATGGATGGTCTGGGGAATGTTTTTCCATTTAGCAATGGTACACTTGCTGAAAGGCAAGAGAATGAAAAGAACCTGACATACACCCGGCCATCTCTGTCAGTCTGCTCCCTTAACAATGTGCTTAAGGTGAGCCGTGTTTCCCCTCAAGAACTAGATTCGATTGTTTCAATCCTTTGCGCTATCAAGTGACTATACTCAGAATGGCAAACCATGGGATGTTCATCTTAAAGAACCAATGGGCTTTGCTCTGGCAAGCCCAGCAGAAATTCTCACACCTCTGGCAACCTTAGCAGCTTCAGCATGCAGCACTCGCAGCCTTCAAGGACCCTAATCCCTATCCACAACCATGCGAATGCATTTTCAAGTCTGCAAAAGAAACACTGGTGGTGGTTCCCAAACACGAATTCTAATGTGTTTCCAAACCACAAAAAATTAGATATCAGTGGTTTAGTGGACTGGGGACAGTGGTGGTGCCGATGCGTATGTTCCAGGCGAATGCATCCAAAGGTGTGTGCAAAAGCAGTTTTGGCCGTCTCGTTTGGGATGGGCGGGTTTTGTGGATGGGCTGAGCAGATCCATCGACCAGAACTTCTGAAATCCCTCACCTGGCACACAGACCAAATGCATTGTTTCATGACCGCCATGCATTCCATACCGTGTTGAAGGGTCGCCATGAAACATGCCTTGGTGTGTTGGTGTGACGAGTTCCACGCATGTGACGAGTTCCAGCTAAACTAGCAACTCTTCGCCTGCCTGCCCTTCCATCTCGGCATGGTCTGCCATCTGACGCCCCAAGGACTTCGCGATAAACTCGCGGAAGTCGGCCTCAGTGTTTTCGCCGCACAAAACATCACATCTTTCTCTTGGGTTTTCAGTTTTGTTTGATCTTTGAGTTTCAAATAACACCTGCACCGGATGCGGAGAACATCGGAAAAACGATTCCAGGCTTTAAGTCAAGCACCACCTCTCGTTTCAAGTCCGTCGCTGATCTCGTACGACGGTCTTTCTCGAACCTGGATCCTCTCTCACTCCAGTCGTCAGGAAGGTGAAACAAAGCGGACCCGGAAAACACAATTGGATATAGGAACTCGGAAAAGAAGGAAACCAACCTTCCCCATGCCAGCTAGGGTATACATATCGGCAATGGAACATCACCGGATCGGCAAAACGACCCAAATGCTTCGAAAGTCCCGGTAGGTCCAGGTCCACCAATCTTCCAGTGTCACTATCCAGAGTGTGGAGGACCAAAGTCTTCAAGGCAGGTGACCTGCAGTGTTAGGACCTGCTCTTTCAGGATGGCCTCCTGAAAAACACACGACCGCGGCCTGTGTCAGAAGGGCACGGCGCCAGAAATCGCTGCGTGGGGCGATGGTGGTCGTTCGCTGAAAATTGGTGGGGAGCCCCATGTGCCGTGACCCCAAATCTGGCCTCACGAACTTCAATCATTCTCAAAAAGTGGATCCCGTGTCCCCTGGTGCCGGAGATCCTTGGAAAAAAAGGATACTCTCCCTGGAACTAACATGCAGTATGAAAACCAAAACAGCAGTGGCAATTACTTGTTACATCTTGTTACTGACCGTAGGGACCAGCTCAGGGGAGTGTAGTAAGAAAGAGCCAAATGGCGTGGCCCAACCCGAAGGAGACTTATGTACAGTTGAGCGATTATCAAATCGCATCAGCTGCCACCCTCTGCAAAGCTATCATCTCCAACCCGCTCCTGCAGCTGCCACCTGCAGGCAGAATCTGCGCCCCGTGGTTGGGCGTCATTTGGGAAAAAAGGGGAGAGAGGCCACCGGCATGGTAAGGTCTGGGTGTAGACCACTTCCACGTTTAGTACGTTGCTAATACACGTGCAGGGGTCAAACATTGCCAAACTGCCTTGGATCCTCCATGTTCCTAGAAAACTAGGATGCCAGGTTGCCCAACCTGTAGACCAGGTTCTGGGGATGCATCCTCAAACAACCTCTGCAAACAACCCAAGGCTTCCAGCTGCTTCAGTTGGTGATCACGAGGGCATGGCATGGCGGACTTGGCAAAGCCTGCCTGGGTGGGTGCAGAGGACTCAGATGATATGTATATTGGAGAAGCCATAGGAAAGATCCTTGCGGCTTGCCCCTCCAATACCTCAACATGTCAGAACGCAGGGTAAACCGAACATGATTCTGGGTTCTTTAGTGGTTCCGTTGGTATGATCTACCCCGACGCTCAAAACCACTGGGTTGGTATTCCGAACATCGTGTCTAAACCACGGTCTATTTCTGTGAAAACGGGTCCATAACAGGTCCATGTTAGTCTGCAAGGGGGGTAGCGAAAACTCAGAACATCTCTGAGACGAAGCTTCCCGACCTGTGACGCCCCATTACCGCCGACCAGTCGAGCACTCCAAGAAGTACCGCCCAGACTGCTGCCGCAACGCTGCCCATGCCGACCCTTCCGCTTGGACCCTCCCGGTTTCACGGCGGTCTCCGGGGCCCGGAGCACCACCGGAGGTCCGGGACCCGGACTGCTGAGCTTGGGCGGCTTGGGCTTCCAAGACCATGAGGCGATGCGCATCCAGGAGACTCTTCTCCTCGAAGGCCTAGGGTCGGATCCGCGGATCCGCGCGTGGACGAAGGTGTCATGAGACGGTGGTGTTCGTGTCTGACGAGAGAGTGGGATTTAGACAAAGGCAGGGGCAGGTGGGGTGGAAAAAAAGATCATGGTCCAATATGAAGATATATGATGCACTATATGAATCTAATCATTGTGACACATGTATGGAATCTTAAATTAGGATACATGAAGAAACGTAGAACAACACACATTTCAACTGGTGAATGTGCATCTTTTATATCTTTTAAGGGTTCCACCGACCTGGTGTCTTGGCGGTATCCAAACATCACACGATCAATGACGTCCCGGGACTGACTTACATGTTGCATGACAACGTTGGGATAGGATGATGGCTTGAAGTGAGAGAGAAAGAGATATTGGTGACTTCATGTCATCTCTTTCCTTCAGCCTGCAGCCAAGAAGGCCATTGGAAATCTAGGAGGTCTTTTTCATACACAGTATAACTATATAGACGTTATAGAGATACATGCATGAGTCTCAATACATCTCAAAACTACGTCCAGGAAGTGGAACTGGCGACCCCATCGGTCCCACCTTCTGCAGCTTCTGGAGCTGCCCCTCCAGCTGTGCCTGTGGCGGGTGAACAGGTCACGGTCTCACCAATCCGGAAGAGGCCACGAGTGGAAGGTCCTGGTGGGTGTCAATTGGAAAACCTCTGGAAACCTCGGGTCGCACTAGTCAAATACAACTACCCTGTAGGATGATCCAAATACCAACCATCCTTTTCCAGTGTGGCACGCAGGTTCTATATAGGGTTTGTTTGGACATCTTTGCAGCAAGGCATCTATATCTATATCTATATATATATATATGTCCACTGCTGCGGCATGTTTGTCAGTCAACAGTTGAAGTTGGTAGGCCATAGTGACAATGAGGGAGATTAGGAAGAAACCTTTTAAGTTACATGTGTAAAGTATCTACCAACATACTGGGGCCCCAAAAAAAAAAACATAAATAAACATATTTACCATGCAGTAAAAAAAATGGGTTTTAGAGCAGCCGAGCTGCGTGCCCTACTAGTTAAGAGCATGGAACGCCTCTAAAGGTGGCAGTGGTGCCTGCCATTCCTCATGCATGAATGTCTGTAGGTTCTCCGTTCTAGGATAAATAACTTGCATCATGTTTTTACACATGGTATACGATTATATAAGGAGGTTGCCTCAGCATTTGATCACTGGTCTATTAGACATACGGTATTAGGGTCTTACCAGGACCTTCCTCTTCATACGTGACCTGTTCAAGACCTGTTCGACCGTGACCTCAGCCGCCACTGGGGTCTCAAAAGGTCACTGGGAAGGTCCTGGTACCGGTTTGTATATGCTATATATATAGTATACATTAGTATACACATTAGTATACATATATAGTATACAGTATACACATTAGTATACGTATCAAATAGTGACTCCCAAATCGACAAGTGAATCCCAATCCAAAACCGTCTTTAACATGGTTTCTATCTACTTGGCTCTGTTTGATGACTCATTCTCCTGTACTTCCCACCTTTCCCTGGACCAATTGACCAACGAGGCGCCTGCAAGTCACGGCCGACATCTCCGGCCTGGCGACAGCGGTGACAGGTGACCAGACTCAGGTCACGGCACGTCGGGTGGTTTCAGAGGTGCCTGGCACAATCCCATACGGGTTCCCCAAGGTCAGTTGATATTGGGTAGCTCAAATAGGGAGAACCGTACGACCACCAGACGATCTGGGAGGTTCAGAACATCGATCCATCTAGCTAGCCAGGGGCGAGAATGGGTCCGGGGGGGTCTCCCGGATTCAAAACACGATGAACCCCCATCTTTTCAGGACATCTTAATGTCTTGGCCATCGAACAACACTTCGTCTACTTTGCTTTCGCGAGTGACCGTCAGAGACCTGGCAGGGTTTCCCTGGAAATTTTCTTCCAAAGCAAAACGGTGGCTGGCTGAAGGCTTGATGCTCCGAGAGATTCTGGGTCTCTAAGTCATTCCAAGTCCACTTTAAGGCACCTGGAGGAAGAACAAATCACATGGGGTGACTTTGCCTGTTCAATGTGAGCAGTGCGCATTTCATGGAGTTGCTCAGTCAAAAGATCTAAACATCATCAAGTTCAGATTGACACCAAGATCATTGATCATTGGTGCTTGAGCCGCAGCTGAACCACTCGTGACCCCGCATACATGCAGCAAAAAGAGTGTAACAGCAGTTGTCGGGTTCTTGTACAGTCACAGTAATTGTCCAGGCTGGTCGCGGAAAGTCTGCCTTCGGCGTCTCTCTTGGCTCGCCGGCAGAGTGCAGGGTGAGTTCTCCTGCACTGCAAATCTCTCCCGGGACCCCTGACAAATCTCTCCTTGATAGCGATATTTGTTTATTGACTGCATCTGACTGTTACAGATAAGAACGGACAGACCGAATAGAAAACCATCATCCAAATCTCAGGCCATAAGTGGCAGGCTACGCGGCTACACCCAACGTTTAGTTTCAGTAGCATCTGACCCCCTCAGTTTGGAAAATGACGGTTAACCTTGACATTTCACCTCCTTTTGTTGAGTATGAGTATATATATATATGTACTGTATAGGGGTTCACCTGTTTTTTCCAATATTTTGTGGGTCCGGGTTGGCGGAGATGGAACTAACTTTCCCAGTCAACGATTGACAGGTCGCCTCCACCAGCATCGTCAGGCTCGTCTGCCTAAGCATCTTCAGGCCATGGTGCGTTCGTTCGGGTGACCCCAACAAATGGCATGTGATACATCCTTTGGTTTCTGTTTCGATCATAAATTCAGCCCCAAGCAGTGCTTAGGCTTAGCTGCTCAATGTTTTTGGCCGATTCATGAATCTTTATACAATATTCATCCATATTCCATGTCTGTCGCCCTTGGCGGCTGCTTGATGCAGTACCATTTCAAGGCCGAACCCACGTCGTAACCCGGTGTCCTCCCAAAGCCCGGCGCCGAGCTTTCTGCGGAGCTTCCGAGTCCAAGGCACCAGAGCACCCCACGGCAAAGGCTTGGGGAAGACCAGTGGCTCCAGAGCGTCCTGGAGACGGAGAAGAGCGTTGGAGCCCCGTCTCGGAAAGCAGGAAAAAGCAGGAAAGGAAGGGCCCATGCACCATTTGCCTCCTTTGGCCATCATTTCATGCCGGCCCTTTGAAACACAAAGGGCATAGAGTCACATTAAGTCTATTGTGGCGGTGTCGAATGTCGCATGGCACAGAGTCTGGACATGTCTGATGTTGGATTGGCTCCGGCGCAGGGCAAGGATAATATTTTTAAGATTCTTCAAGATTTTTAAAGCATATAAAGTGAGTAAGCTGGGGATCCGCGAAGTCGAGGAAGCCACGTCCGTCTAAGCCAGACGACCGCGGTCGGTTCGACCGCGCGGAATCGGCACCTTGCGGACGGGTTCCATGTCATCCTGGCAGGTGAAGAGATCTGCCAGGCAGGTGCCCGAAGGTTTTGGGGAGTCTAAAAGAAAAAAACAAACAAATGGATTGGGTGACCAGTTGTTTCTTGTTTCCTGGCTCTCAATATGCAACTATACTCTCTACCAACTGAAGCTGCTTCATGCGCTTCATGTTGGATGGATGCGGCCAGTGGATCACTTGGGGGCAGCAGGGGCTCCTCAGTCCGCGCAGCTGATCAACCCGGGCTGAGACAGAAAAGCACGCCCTGCACCATCAATACGGTCTCCATCGTCTACCATACAGCCTATACTTGATGGCTTGAAGTTTGTCCAAACATGTCAAAACAAGTTCAATTGTACAAAACCTTCACACTCTGAGTGGGAAGAAACACATCCTTACCATCGCTGGTTTCGAACACAAAAGGTGCCCCATCAAGTCGGAGACAGCAGTTCCCATCTCCAGCCTTGCCAAACACAAGCCCACCGATTTGCGTCCTTCGAAGAGGACCGAGGACCAGGGGCAAGGCCCAAGGGTAGACTGACAGGTTGGGTACAAGATAATGTTGGATCACCACAAGCAACCATCGAACATCAGGAAACCTTAAATGTCTATGAAATGCTCATGTTTGACACCATTGGGCAACATCGTGCTGGGGGCCACTCGGCGTCCATCTCCAAAACTCCCCCCATCAACTCCCTGACTCTCCCTAAGCGCCGAAACCCGAAACAAACCATATCCTTGCAACCACATTCATCCAACCCATCCAAAGGTGGGCCAAGACGTTCCACTCGTCAATCCACAAATTGTTTGTTTATGTTTGTGTATTGGTTTTAGATGTTAAACAAAATCTGTTTGTTGGCATTTCCATCTACTTTGTTCTTTAGAAGCCGTCCAACAAACATCAACAAATGGACTCGTCCTGTCTCATCTGCGTCAGCACGACTCTCTCTATTTCCAACCCACCTCCACATCTTCATGGCCGGCATTCACTGTGGTGCATGATTCATTTATCCCAGACACTCCATGTATGCCATATAATGCCTACATTGACCCCAGGTCGACCACCCCAACTGATCGGCAAATATGGCAGACCCATGGGTCGCGTCTGGGTAAAACAACCACCTGCCCATCCGCCCGAATCGCTGCCACCCGCAGAGCGTTCCGCATTGGACACCGCCACTGGCCCCGTGGTCCCGTGGAACCCGACCTGTTGGCCTTGAAGGGGAGCATCGTCCTTGACCGGACGACCGCAGAGCTTGCTGGCTGTCGGCTGTCCGCTGTCCGACATGCAGGTCCAGAAGGTTGAGACGGGGATAGACACTTTTACTAAATCCAATACATATTTTGAGTGGTGAATCTGCTGTTCTCATCTTTTCTATTTGGGGGTCTTTTGTGGCACTCTTGTAGCACTCCCTGAGAAAGAACATCATGGTGGAAGTGGAAGGCATGGCCGGCTCCGACTTCCGACTGGGCTCTCACAAGTCTATCTGTGCACACCAAATCACACCGAATCGGTGAGTGATGGTGAGTGCGTGTCATCTCCTTTGTGTGCCGCACTCTGTTTCTAAGAGTTTCCCACCGATGACGCAGGGGGACGGGACACCACTGGCACCGCCCGTCCAACGAAGAGGGTGCCAGTCGGTGCTGATGCAATTGAGGACGCTCCACTGTCTACCTGCGAGTTGACAACACTCCACTCTTCGCCGCTGTTTTTTGTTGCCATGGTTGTTCTCATGATAGATCCCAAAACAGGTTTCCTTCATGCTAATTCGATCGGCTACGTATTCAGTAACTAGAGTCCGCAGTCACGCAAACCTTTTTGTTAAACACCTTCACTTCCACCGACCCAGCCGCCTTTCCGTTTGCGTCCATTTTTTCGTAAAGCGCTAACGCGTCAACATAGTTCAACATTTCAGTTGAGCCGACTTTGCGCCTTTCCGTTCCCTCATGGCATTTCACTGTGGATTATGGTTAACTGCAAACCCTGTGACTAAGTGTGTACCGCTGTGTCGTCCCACTGGGTGCACAGTGTGATCCCCCGCAAGGGGGCGCTGAAACCATGGTGAATCACATATCGGTTTAGCGGCCTTGAGTTCTGTGATTATGATCTCGGATTGATTTTGTTTCACCCATAAATCAACTGAACCATATGCCGCCGGGCTCCTGGATAGAATGCCGCCGGGCTTACGGAGAATGAACCCCCACGCCGGCCCCCAGTCCCCTCCCCTCTAACTAGGGTAACAGAAGGAAATGGTACTCGACACACTTGTGTGTCGGTGCCTTTCCTTCTGTTGTCCCTGTCTACCCGGGCGGTTTAAGACTAAAGTCCCGCTCCCTAACTATTGCACGTAATTAACAGCTGCTAAGTATTCAGACACACACTCTGACATTGGTTTTCAGTTAACTCAATTGCCACGATGGGAAGGAAGGTGAGGGAACGGAAAGGCGCATGAGTCCGCAGAAAAGTATTGTTTAACACAAGTTTTACGCAAGTGGAAGCGGCGTTCAGCAGCTGCAGTGCAGTGGGAAACCTGTTTATGGGGAAGGATCACATGAAGAACCATGAATCAAACCAAAAGAGTGGACAGCGTGTGCAAAAGTTCATTGAGCAGGTACGTCCAGAAAGCGTCCTTTCTGCTGTCTTCGTTGGGCAGTGAGTGATAGCGGTCCACTGCCCCCCTGCAGATCTTGAAAGAACCCTTAGAAACAGGGTGTGACACACACAAGAAGCCGAACTCGGCGCAGTTGCAGAACAGCGAAGAAAGCGGGCTTTTTCAAAAACCGCCTGCACGCAAAGTTGGAAATACTGAAAGATTCCTGAGCTCTGGTGGATCTGCAGTGAGGAAAGGTAAGGTGAACTCATGGCATGAGATGCAATGCAGAGTGGTGTAAAACATGTGGAAGCTGATCAAATGGCAGCGGGTTAAAAAGTTGGGAAATGCGGTAAACAGCGTCATGACAATGCAAGACCCAATGAGTCAGGTAATCACAAGGGAATCCATCGTTTATAGCCCGGCGGCTCGAAAATACGTTAATTCAGTGATAGAAATGAACGAGCGGGGAAACAGTTATAAATATGAAGGACCAGTGAATTCCGGAATGGTTTCGGCGCGTCCTTTCGAAAAGTCACACCCAGCACCCAAGTGGGAAGACTGAGCGGCTCACACTCTGACATTGGTTTTCAGTTAACTCAATTGCCACGATGGGAAGGAAGGTGAGGGAACGGAAAGGCGCATGAGTCCGCAGAAAAGTATTGTTTAACACAAGTTTTACGCAAGTGGAAGCGGCGTTCAGCAGCTGCAGTGCAGTTCAGTGGGAAACCTGTTTATGGGGAAGGATCACATGAAGAACCATGAATCAAACCAAAAGAGTGGACAGCGTGTGCAAAAGTTCATTGAGCAGGTACGTCCAGAAAGCGTCCTTTCTGGATTTCACGACCGGACTATCACTGTCTTCGTTGGGCAGTGAGTGATAGCGGTCCACTGCCCCCCTGCAGATCTTGAAAGAACCCTTAGAAACAGGGTGTGACACACACACACATGGACATACACCCCCTCCCTGCCCCCCGCTTTCTCTCTTGCGCTCTCTTCGTTTTCTAGGTTTTCTTTCAGGCCTGTTAGGTGGTTCTTGAGGCACGTTTTCCTGCCCCTCGAGTCTCGTTTGGTTCTTTCTCTCTTGCATGTTCGTTTCTCTTTCTAGGTCTGCCTTTCCGCTAGAGGCTTTTTAGGTTTGTAATAAAGTTCCTTTCCTTTTTCAGTCAAGGGCTAAGTAGTCAAGTGCTAAGCAGTCACTTTTTCAACTACTCCTACCTTTCCTTCTTGCCCTTTTCGTTTTGCTCTTTCTGTCTTTCTTTTTTCTTTCCTAAGGCTTTTTAGGTGACTATTCAGGTTACGCGAGAGAGCGCCGTGAAGCGGCCGAGTGTGTGTGTCGCACTCTGTTTCCAAGAGTTTACGCAGGGGGGGGACACCACTGGCACCGCCCGTCCAACGAAGAGGGTGCCAGTCGGTGCTGATGCAGTAGAGGACGCTCCACGGCGTACCTGCGAGTTGACAACACTCCACTCTTCGCCGCTGGTTTTTGTTGCTGTTCTCATGATAGATCCCAAAACAGGTTTCCTTCATGCTAATTCGATCGGCTACGTATCCAGCAACTAGAGTCCGCAGTCACGCAAACCTTTTAGTTAAACACCTTCACTTCCACCGACCCAGCCGCCTTTCGGTTTGCGTCCATTTTTTCATAAAGCACTAACGTGTCAACATAGTTCAACATTTCAGTTGAGCCGACTTTGCGCCTTTCCGTTCCCTCATTCATTTCACTGTGGATTATGGTTAACTGCAAGCCCTGTGACTAATTGTGACTAAGTGTGTGTGTGTGTGTGTCAAACCCTGTGCCTAAGGGTTCCCACCTTACGGTTTTGCTCCTTTTACTTCCTGCAGTGGTGGTGGTGATGGCACACTTGCATCACATACCTGGAGCTTCAACTACCTCCGGAGAAGGTGGTTGGGGTGGACTTGGTGGGTCTAACTACTGTACCTTCTGCGGATGTGGGCCAGGTGCCCTAGGGTCCAATAAGTGAAGATGGTTTTTGAGTTTGTGGAGTTTGAGTGGAGCAGGCCTGCAGAGCTCCACTTAACAAAGCTCTCTGCAGTGTCCTGCGGATATCACTGGAGACGTCCAGTGACGTACCTACAATCAACGGTTGACCAAGCTGTTCCACTTTCGGTTTGATTCACGGTTCTTCCACGATACTTCCCCCAAACTTTTTCCTTCAGCCGCTTTCTGCTGCCGCGCGTTCGTGAACTGCAGATGTGCACAAAACCATTGTTGAAACATCTTCAAATTTCTTGGACCTTTCGCCTTGCCGTTCCTTCGCCATTTTTCCTGGGAATTGAGCTAACTGAAAACCATGTCAGAGTGTGTGTGTGTGTGCCAGGAGTCACAAGACGGTGTGCCGAACTTGGAGGAAGTCGGGGTGCGCTTGTCACATCCACGAGCCCTGGATGGGACTAAAAGCAACTCAATTTGTGACTCCTGGTGTGTTTTTCATGTGTTTGTTTTTTAATCGTTTTACCACAGCTCTTTGAGAGACCTCTCGACTTGGGAGACGAGGACCACACCAAGCCTTTCAAGAGAGCCGGCCTGGAGGGCGGCGTCACGTTCACGCGGTGTCCCGTTTCTGGAGCCAGAAAGCCAGGTCATATGCAGAAATTGGGATGGAATTCCCATCCAAACATCCAAAGACGAGCAAAAATACATGGCATGTGCGTGAGATGTTTTGTGTGTGCCTTTTTAAATGGACAGACTGATTACAGTATTGCTGGATGCCTAGCTTCTCACAAAAAAAGGATCATTGATGTTCTCTGAATATATCTTGGCCGGTTGGATATCGGAAACCATGAGAAACTCCAGTCAAGAGTCCTCCGGTCCGTAGGTGGAATCCTTGCCTTGTTCTTCGTCTCCGGTCGTATGTTCTCTTCGGAGAGGTGCTCTTCGTTGACGGACGAACGGTTCCCATGGGAACGGAAGAGTTCAGATCTGAATGGGAAGAGTTCGGGAGGTTCCCCCCATTAGAAACAAATTATACCAGCATAGACCCCAAATAGTTTCAAAACGATTCGCTTAGACCAATATTAGTCAAAAAATGATTTCTTGGTACGCCCTACCTTCACCCCAAGAGCAAGCTGCTTTTTCTAAGATAGAACCCCAACAGTAAACTGTTTGGGGAAAAAATCCGATCTATAGCACCCGACTTCACAGGTCTGCCAGGTCACCACCTGCGACTTTGAAGTCTGTATTTCAGTGACCAAAGGAGACCTGGTGTGTATGATTCTACTGTTGATTGAAGAGCTAGAGCAGTCTGAGCAGTTCTGATTTCACGGGTGGTGAATCTGCCATAGAACTGGTTAGTGTTGCTCTAAACTCTAAAATCAAGAGTGCTAACTTAAACAAATGAATCATGCAAATTTAGAGTATAGTAATGGACAAAAAACATGTATAACTGTATAACTGTATATATATATATATATTAATTATACATACATATATATATACAACAACACCAGCATCATCAAACGACCATGCCACGTGGACCATGCCTCACAAAACATGAACCCGACCATGCCAGGCATCGGTTTTCCGGCATCAACGCTCGCCCGGGAAATCAGGTCCCCTTTCATTCGACGTCTCTTGGGTCTTAAAATGCCGTGCTGTTCATCCTCACTCTCACTGGGGATCAGCACGCTGAGCTTTTCCTGTCGGTGCCGTGCCGGTGCCCTGTCGGGTTCAAAACCTTGGACAGGTCTCTTCTTCGGAAAAACATGTGTATATATGTGTATATATATATATAACCCCTATGCTTCCTAAGAAAAGGCTGACCTGGGTTGCGTAGTGTAAAAGGAAAAACACCAGCTTCTTTCTCCCGTTCGCTCGGAAACCTCAATCCGCATGTTGCCTCGAAACGGAAGTTCGATGAAACCCAAGCAAGTGTCTTTGGTGGAGATGGTGGAGGCACCCCCAAAACCAATCTCCCCGGTTTTAAAATGTTTTAAATACAAAGAATTCTCCCACGGGCGCGAATCCATGCGAATATCTGCATTTGCTCACAAATGTTTGCAACAAAGGGGATAAGCCTCAAATCGTGGAGTTAATTGTTATCATGAAATGGATCGATTTCGACGACATCGAAACAAATGCCTTTTGACAGGGCCTGGGGAAATCTGATGTCATCTCTCTCGCAGGTGGTTCAACCCACAGAGCGCAAACCTCAAGTACCTACAACGGGGGAGAGGGGGCAAACTGCGCACAACCCCTTAGCCTACCCGTTAGACCAAACATAGAGTAACACATGTATATGTTCCATGAATTTTCATGATGTTCTTACTAAACGCGCGCCCGCAGAGCGTTTTGCCAGGGTTTGGGGGTTTAACCAGTGATCCATTCCCTCTATGCCTTCTTGGACTTCTTGGGCGTTCAGTCCCAATACTGAAGCCTTGAGAATCCTTGAGTTTCTTATGTGAGCAACATTGCTTAAATGAAATTGATACTGCAACTGGTGCTTGTCTGGATCTTGTTTTCCAAGTTGTTCCACGTTTTGACATTGTTTGGATGCATAGAGTGTACAGCTGCGTAGTACCTCGTTGTATAGCTAGCACCTATACCTATTTTTCAGCGGCCATGACGCTTTGGAACAAACATGAGGCTTCCAAGCTATTCCCTCCGTTCGTCCAGTCTGACCCAGTAAAACCCTGGTCTTGAACAACCTCCAAGCAAGCGTGTATATATGTACAGTCGTGTTTTGGTCACCAGGTCCAGCAAGTTCAAATCCTGACCTCGAGGGCCTGACCTCGAGTGGGATTCGCCCTAAGGGCGAACGAAGCGATTCCGAACCGGTTCCCCGGGATTCTGACCGGTTCCCCGGCACCCTCTACGACCCTCTACGACGTGCCTTTTGGGGGGGTGATGTGGAGGGTGAGTCGGTCGCACCACGTTTGTTTTACGCAGAACTTACTATCCACTGGTTGGGTATCACCATCCACATGCTGGAATCTCCTGCTGGCGCTTTTCTGAGCGCACTTTGGTGTACACATGCTGACCTGATGTCAACTCCGCAAATGTGGGGTGCTCACTCTTATTTTGTCTTCTTTGGTCTTGTATAGTCGTGTTGACCTCTCAATTTTGTTGTACAGGCTTGCTTTCCCTACATTGCCGCGCTCCATAGGTGAAGTCCTACGGATCCCAACCACGTTTGATGCGTATTGCTCTGGGTTTGATGCTTTGTGTGGGTCCAAGGGCGATGAATCCGCTCGGACATTCTAGCTTATTGCACTCCTGCTTGCCCCGCTGCTCGCAATGGCACGATGCAGAAGACACGTCTGTGACATGCTTTTGGACCTGTACGGTGAACCTTTACTTTGGAGTTCCCACCCGCGGGATCCCTGACGATTGGTGGGAAGCTTGGCCTTGTCCAACAGGTTCACGATGCCCTTTGAATTGCATCCGCTTAGGCTCATGTCGTTTGTACAGGCCACTTTCTTGTTCCTGATGTGTGAGGGCTCTTGCGGTATGCAAGATGCGCTCTGACAAGCCACAACTACTTTTGGGATCCAACCGGTGCGGGGTGGATCCACCAGGTTTCATCTCAGTATTTTTCGAATCCAACATGAAGGAACACAAAGATGTAATTTTGTGGCATTTAAAACACATCATAAAAACCATCACCACCATGTCCATCCTTGTCCAGTTTGTAGCACTCCACCAAACCATCACCAAACCTGGGTGGATCTCCCAACCCATCGCGAGACGAGACGCGAGGAACGCGAGGATCGAGATCTCCTGGGCCCTGTTCCCAGTCGTCCGGAGCCTCCGACAGGAGCGGGGAGGAGCGAATGGGTGCGGAATCAGCGAACATCTAACATGCCAGAACATTCTCAATGGAAGGACAAACATCTAACCTGCGTAACATGCCAGAAAGATCCACCCTCATTCACCAATCGATTTTGGATTATAGATGTCACAGGAACCTAGCTCTCGAATTTGATGATTCCACTCAGCGGCGTTTCAAGGTTGCGTGATGCCGGGTTGCGTTTCCAGTTGCCCAAGGCAGCCCAAGGCTGTCACAGCAGGAATCCATGTTAAGCGAACCACCCGGCTGACCCGAGATGTGGGAAGCAGTTGCTCGTCAAGACCCCGTTGGGAGCAGGGTCGATGATGCTTCAGGAAAAACCTGTCCATCGCTTTAGTGGGTGCAGGCAGCCACTTAATGTATACTTTTGGTTGGTGCCGTGCTTGGCGACACTTACACTGTAGAATGGTTCGTTTGAGACTAAAGTATACATGGTATACAAGGAGGCTAACCCAAATAGAAAGTGGGATAAGTGCCTGGACCCTGAAGAGTTTACTAATTTTTGAACTGTTGGGTTTGTGAACGCAAAAAGACGCAAAAAGCCGCAAATCCTGAAAAGCGGGCTGAATGTTCCAGTTGGTCCAAACGTGAAGAAATCACTGAGTGGAGGACAAGATCATATATCAAGAGCAGATTCTTCACCACTCCATGCTTGGCTTTAAGATACGCATGATCTCCATTGTAGAATCACCTCTTAAGAAACACGATCGACGATAGACGATAGATGTGCAAATCCATGCTTATCAATTCTTTTTACACCTGTCCATCCTGTCACAGATTTTGACACCTAACTTGGTGTTTCTTTGGCATAATTATATAGATCCATCATGATCTGTCAATGAGCTGCCAAATGAAATCCCACATGCCATATGCATGTTTTGGTGTGGATTCAATACTAGCTTTCAATATATTTCATACATGGTCACACTTTTCCCTGCACAACCACAAAAGAAGCGTACGCAAATATCCGCAAAGAATACGCAAATATCCGCAAAAAGTACGCAAAAACCCGCAAGAGTGCACAAAGTGGGATTTCTGTACAGTTTCAAATTTAGCAATTTAATGGCCTACCATAATGAGAAGATTTGACCTGGAGCTCGTGGGATGGAGCAAACTAGTGTGAATGCTTGCCACATACGGCAATCTTGAAGTTTCACCATATCCTGTAGGTTGACAAGTACCCAGGGTGGCAATTGGCTAGAAGTGTACTACACACTCAAAGAGCCAAAGTGATGATATTGTATCGTACAACTCTTTATCAACTCCTCGTATGGCTCAAAGATTCGTACGTACATAGGTGATCATGCACCAAGCATAGATGTGCTTGCTGGTGGGAGTCATTTAAGAAAGCGTCCAGTATTGCTTTGGGGTGTACAGTTTTGGCTTGAATCGTTTAGATTGGCATTGAAGTGTTCCAAACGGCCCAAAAGGATAGAAATGCCAAACGTACAGAAATTATTGCACTTTCAAGGGTTCAGGTGGTATATATCTATATAAATAAATGTATACAGTGGTGTCGTGGTCCTTTATATTTACAGTTGCCAAGTTGAGAGTGTAAATGCTATGTCGGCTGAGCCAACATGGCTAGTGACCATGTTTCTTCCTGTTTGTGTCATCCTAGGGTCGGGAGGTTCTGTTTGGAATCGATTTTTTGGGTTAAGGGGAAAATCAACGTTGGATGTCCTCCTCAAAGCATGCTCCACAATGCTTGGATCGCCTCTCGTTTTCCTGTATCTGTATCACCACGCACACCTCAGCAGAAAAAACAAGGACGTCCGGATGCTGAAAGTGGGTTGCAAAACTAAGAGTCGAAATGGATTGCATGGATACCGCATACTGGACTTTACATTGATTGTCCATGTCTGCCAAAAGGCTGGTTGAAGAAATGAAAACCTTGAGCCTGCATGTTGATTCGAACAAGGCATACAAATGGTCCTCAGGTGCTGTCCCCATGGCTAGTGACTTCGTCCTTTGACTTATTTCCGAGTTGCCCAACACAAAAAAGTATCCAAAAAGGATGACCCTGTGAACCATAACCAATTGAATATCACTTGAGACAACACCTTTTCAATCGCAGACTTGGAACATCTAGGTCCCCAACCTTGGCTTGCCCACCACAACTAGAAAACTCCTTGCTAAATCTGCTAAATCGCTTGGGCCGTGCTTTCACTGCGTTTCGTTTGCCACGTGGTGAAACACCGCCTACTTCACTGACTAGGCCATCCGGGCCAATGACCAAACTGCCCGAGTCATTCCTCATGATCTCGAGCTCTCCGCCCAGTCGTCTTTCGATCCACTCCTCAAAACGTTCACGCCGTCGACAGATCGTGAGGCAAACGGATCAAACAAACCTGTGAAAGGGCGCGTTTTCGTGCCCTTGCACATCTTTGAGCACTTATCCCAAGGGGGTCCTTCAAAAAGTTCCACCATGTGATGGTTAGACAGTTCCTGATCTCAAGAATACTTAGCGTCTGCATTTTTGCTTGAAACAAACTCCCTGCGATCCACATCGATTCACCAGAACCCAGGTATTACTTGGGTCTATCCTATTACCAGTCACTAGTAAAAGCCTTGTTCAAAAATAGTGGTTTGTGTACTGACGCTTAATTACATGTAGCCCAACCACTTTCACTTTCCAAGACCAACTTAAATAGTCTATTTGCATTATCTTGCACTATACTTTCGGGTCAACCGATGTAGACCGCCCACATGCTTCACATACCCGGAATCCGGCCTTCAAGGAAACCACGTTGCCCTTAGGCAAGACATCCAACTTACCTGGATCGTGACGCACGCAGCAGAGTCGTCCTGTCTTCCACCCGAGGGGATGCGCACCAAAATAATTAATTGTTGTGCAATCATCCGGGAGAGATTGTTCCTGTACTGTACAAACATTTGATAGTTACTCAATGTTACTCAGTTATAGTTATACTGTATATACTCATGTCCGATGTATATAGGACTCTTGCTTCTTTGGGGATCGGACCTCGAACTAACCATCCCATCGTTTGCCCGGAACTAGAAGAATAGGCGCGCCAGCAAGTGGGAAAAGCTGCGGCACAGCACCAAGCCTAAAGAAGCTGGGAGCAGCCAGCTCCACACAGCCAAAAAGCTTGCTCCAACTAAACAGGGCAAATTGAAAGCATGCTAGGCTGCTAGGTGGGAGAGGGGGTCGGTGTTCCCCCCTACCCCAACCAACCACAAACACCAGTACCCCATTCTATATCCCGCATTTTGGATGATGGCACTCTCGACCATAACATACCATAACCCCTCGGAAAGAACACAAACAACTAACTCCCCCCTATGGAGCGGCTGGGCCGCCACATCTGCCTGGTATCAGTCCGAATCCTTTCAATCTGCCATGGCCCCCACGTCGGCTGGGCCGCCGGGCATCGGCGGACGGCTGGGTCCAACATCGCCTTGGACAAGCTGGGCGAGTCCTGCAGACGAGTCGTCCGGTGCATGGGGCGGCGTGCGGTCGTCCCGCAGGATGCGCAGGATGGAAGTGGAAACAGGGCCTTTTTGGATGACCATGTTCCGCATTTTTCTCATTGGTTTTCCGCATACCTATAGTGTATTTCAGAGTGTCTCTTCATCTAATTACATGGAATACTGCCATGGCACCCTACCCCAAAAAAGAGACTCTCCCGCAGCACCACGACTAGCGCCACAGCACTAGCGCCACGGCACTAGCGGCACGGCTTTGCTCCTCTTCAGTCCAATTCTCCAAAAAGCAAAGGATGGCATCCCGCAGTTGCTCCTGACGACGGCAACCCTTTCGGGAGGATCTTCCGAGCGAAGTTGTACATTTTTGGTGTGGCAAAACCGAAGCTTTCTGAAATGGAGAGAGGATCCTCAAGGATTTGGGTCTGTAGTACTAGTTTTTGAGGTATAGTACAATATATCTCACAGAAACAACATAATATTAAAACTTATCAACACCTGCTTGCATTAGGACATTCATGGTCCGTGATGTTGAAGGCTGTGAGCAATTCTCTCTGGGGTCGTGGAACACGCCCTGGGCGAAGAAAAACACACATGGCCCAGCGGCATCCTCCGCATCTGTGAAGCTATCAGCTGGCAAGCTTTTCCAGAACTGCTCCGCCACCGTCTTGGAGTCTGCCGCGCTGTTCGCGCAGGCGCAGGCATGCGCAGGCGCTTGAACAGCGCGTCGCGGTTTACTGGGATTTTGGGCAGATTTATCAGGGGCAACAGTGCCCGAAGCACTAGCTGGCTCTTCAAAGAGACCTCGACCTGTAAGTGACCTCTTTTATCCTCTTTTCGTCACTGACACCGGGCCTCAGACAGTGGTCACTTTCGCTGGAACTGACAGGGTGACAGTCATGCCGTAGTCTGGAATTGACCTCATAAAGTTACTGGAGTTGGTCATACAAAAAAAGCACTACTCGATCTACTCGTCTGACTCGTCTGGAGGTGTTCATATGTTTTCATGACCTGGTTTTTTACTAGGTCAGACTGGACCCAGGGATGAGAGTTTCACTCGTCCGAGCTGCATGGAGAAGAAGCTGCGAGTGAACAGCTTGCTCGTGCTGCACGGGGTGGTTCTCACTTTCCATCAACTCAAACAAACCACCGACAAGTCTGCACTCAGTAGGAGGAACATCTTCCAGCGAGTCGGTTCTACTGAGTGCAATTCTGGAAGCTTTTCCTTTTTCGCTCGCCAGAGATGTTGCAGGGTAGCACCTTCTTGGTTCACATTCGTCTGAAGCCTTAACGGGCGAACTGGCACATTCGAGACCATCATGTTCGCCATCAGCGCAATCGCTCGTGAACGGAGGCCTCCAGAGGCCTTGCCATTCTTGCCCTTGCCCTTCTCGCCCTTCTCGCCCTTCTCGCCCTTCTCACTACCCTTCTCACCTGGGTAATGAACGGTTCAGGAACCTCAAAAAACCTATAAACACCACCCATGATATAACATGTGTACATATGTGTGTATACATGTTGTGCATTATATAGTCACCAAGAAAGCTAAGGGGAAAAAAAAACACACGCAATTAAACGCATCTAAACAAAGCCACGTCACCCTTTTCGCCTCCCTTGTCACCTCTCTCTCCTCTCTGTTGGCTTTTCCAGGCCCCTTTGCCTCGCTAAGGCAATTGCGGCAAGGTGTGGACCAAAGAGAATCCACTAAAGGGTCCTATCTCCCAAATCGCCAGGGTGCTTTGTGGTGTCTTACAATCATGATCAATCATGTGTAGTCGTCATGTAGTCTGCTGCGCAGGGGGGGCTGAGTGACCACACTGGGATGTGTCTTTTATTTTTCATTTGTCGGAAACATCTTCACAGATCTTCAACCTGACTCCCGTGCGGCGCTGCGGGGCTAGTGTCTTCACCTATTTGGAAGTGGCCCAAAAAATACATGCCTAAAAAAACTTCTCGAGACATCTCGAGACCTGGTTTCTTCGAACCTTGTGAAGCAAAGCCCGACGGTCCAAACAACGCTCGGATTTCCCACCCCCCGAGAAGGATGCTCGCGGTCGGTCGCCTGCATTGGGCTCCTGAAAGCAGTGGAGAACGGCTGGAAGCTCGAAAAGGCTGGTCCAGAAGCGATTCTTCACTTGTGAGAAACCCAGCAGAGTTCCTTGAACTCTACCAGGACCCCTTAGCTATAGCATGTGTCAAAGCATAGGTCTAATCTTGAGGTTTCTTGGATGGTTAATGGGGGTGGGCATTATATAACCACTCTGAAACGGCGGCATCTAGTGATGACTTGGTCGCAGTGGGAGTGGTGTGATGCAAACGTTCAAGCAACATCTGGTGATGTGAGACATGGTGAAAACTTGACCTTAACATCTTGACATCACCATGACATCCGAATCAATCCCAACAGGTTTCAGCCTCAGCATTGAAATATCTCGACTTCTAAGATGACTTCTACATAAATTGTATGGACATCAAAACCCTGCTGTTAACCTCAACGAGTCCCAACTGGCAGAATATCGTCTAGTATTCCTGGTAAATATTCGACGGAATCATCATGGAAGTGTAACACCACCAGTTTGCAGTGGAAAACCACCATGCCATCCTCTTCCACGATTCCCCAGAGCGTACATGTTCGGTCGCATCAGTGCCCTCCAACATCGGTGTCAACGGTGTCTCCTCAGTGTCATTGGATCCATTGGCCCGCGAGGACACCCACTCGTCCGGTGTGATTTCCACCTGCAGCGCGACTGGCACAGGTCTCAGGTCTGAGGCATGACAATCAAATGTCACTTCCCAAACACTCCATATATATATAAATAAATACTATAATACATTGAGCCCCACATCTCAACCACCCGTGATCAGTTTTCGGCCAACATGGCAGGCCTTTTGTTCGTGTTTGGGCTTGGCTTTCAACCGCGAAACACTCCTCAACCGCGATGTTCCTACTGACTCATGGTTCTTTAAGGTCAAACCACAATCAAAGCCGAATCCTCCAAAGGCAAAGAGGCCGAATCCATCCGCATCTGAGCGATTATGTTAATGTCAAGTTTGTAACGATATCATGAGTCAAAGGGACCGTTCATTTCGCACATGAGGAACCAAACTCAGTGCTATCTATCTATCTTTCTATCTATCTATATACATATATCTATATCTTTGTAAAATATACACACATAATCACATATATATATATAGACCTTGTAAAATGGTGAAAGTGTGTTTGAACCATCTAGTAGCTGATCATAGTAGCTATCAGGATGTCGTCCCCGTCGCCAAACGAAACCGTTTGCAAATGCTGGTGTTTGCCGCGACGAACGCCAGGACGAACTCTCAAAGTCCCCAAACGAATAGATGGAAACACCATTGCAACATATTGCAACATGTTTTTTTAAACAAACCGTAGGGCTGTAGGGCTCCAACCATATCCGCAGAAGGTGGTTAGACCCCCAACATCCACCCCACCTTCCGAGGAGGTGGTTGGTGCCCTAGGGAAAACCATGGAAAACACATGTATTTTTGCACCAACTTCCTTCAAGCTTCAAGGTAAGGATATGTTCGGGTCCACCACCTATCTTGTGTTTCTCTATGTTCCCTTTCACCCATGGCTTTGAAAAGCCTTCTTTTCTGCCGGTCGAACACACGTGCCTCCCCACCAATACGGCGATCGATCCACTCGCGCAGCAGCACCTGCGAAGGCGAAAGCATGGCACGGGAGTGAAGGCAAATGATGCCCAGACCGGGCTCCAAGTACCAGGTCCAGTCATACCTTGTGAGGAGGCGACTGGGTTGGTTATGGTGATTGCTCCAGTCACCTTCGCTTCGAAGGTGCGACTGGGGTTGGTTTGGGTCCAGTCATAGCTTCGTTTCCTTGAGACGAAGAATCCCCAGGCTTCGATTCCCCGGTGGGAGCTGCATAGTTCTTCGGACCCTGAAAATAGCTATAGGACCTATTGACCAATTCATACGTCGACTCCTGGACCCTGGACCTTCATACTCTAGAAAATAGGAAGATTGAGCCTGTAATACGACACTCTAGCCATCTCTATGGTCATTTTCTGAGGTACTTGGAGAGTCTAGGTTCTTAACATGGGGAGCGTGTTTAAGACCAACGGCACAATCCCCCAATTTGGTGTTTATATTGACCCCAATACACAAAAACACGCAGGGGCTTCGCGCCATCTACTCTGAAACCAACGTCAACATGTTTGGAGTCTCATGGTGGTCTTGTAGGAGTAAAGCAAATTAGCCAGCTCTCGTTTTGCCCGCTCAACCCAGGGGTCTGGACGTTTGGGTATGAAAACCTGGTGACTTTGGGGTGCCCCCCTAAAGCTCAAACAACGGAAAGCTCTGGGTCTTCGCTTGTTGCCGCTTTGGTGGAGAATGAGTGCGTTTGGGTGGAGAAGGTGGGTTCATTCTCCATTTCAAAGCTAAAACGGACATCGCTCTCCTCGTCGGGCAAGAAGCTCCGCTTGGCGTTCATGACAGCAGGGTTCTGACCTGAGCATTGGGGTTCTGAACTCGAAGAATTCATGTCGACGTCCGTAGACTCTGGATGCAGCGATCGGCGTCGGAATTTTCCCCACAACATATAGATAATGATAGATAATATACTAATTTTGCATAGTCTTGTCACCAAGAAACACCTGGACTTGATGATTAATGTTTTTGATAGAAATAGACACACTTAATTAACTTGGTTTTGTCTCAATGTAGAAATTGCTAGCAAAAAGCCGAAAGTACGTTTGCTAAACAATTTCATACAAATTTAGTATGTTCAATCCAATCCACCTATTCTACTAGTCAGTTGATGTTCAGTTATAATTGCTTTAAATGCTGTAAGTATACTATATGTTTAAGAGATGAAGGGTTTGATGCAGCTCATGCCTGGAAAACTGTAGCAGTAGCAATTATGTAGACTGTGAACTATAGAATTTGGATAAACTGATTCATGTGGATGATTTTTGGCTCAAAAGTCCACAGCTGAACAATCTCAATCAATTCTCATATTCCGACGCGCGGTGATGCAGCTAGGTCACCGAGTTGATGCAGCTTACAGCGTGACTTGGACACCACGCCGAGCACCTGGGAGTGCGAGAAAAAGCGCGCGACATGCGCGTTCACAGCGCGGGTGTTGTGCCCGTCTGAGTAGTTGGGTAGCCAAGGAATGCTGGGTAGCCAAGGACGCGACAGGCAAGGCTTCAGGATGCTTGAAGGGGTCTGTGGAATCCTGGTCATCCAGTCCAACACCCTGAGTCACTAACGCCTGCTTTTCTTCGGAACCTGGTCATCCAAGGGGGGGCCATCATCCACTTCCGCCATGATTGTTTCAGTGAATGATTCGCACTGTTTTCCTGAAGTGCCAATAATAGAGGTTCAAGAACCCTTTTTGGACTATCCCAGTTGGGTACCCCAGTATGGTCTTATTGTTACTGGTAGCTTCTAGCTACTATAGTAGTAATGCCGCTACTAGTAGCGATGCCCTTGTTACTAGTAGCTTCTAGAACCAGGTTATGGGCCTAATTTACGGTCACTCAAAACCTCTCAACCGGTGGGAAAACCGGACACCCTCGGCTCCCGGGCCGCTTGTCGCAGTTCCAGCTCCTCCAAGGTGAGGCGAAGGTTGTCGAAGGAGACTGGGTAAGGATGGGTGATGTGAATTTGTAGGGATCCAGTCGTACCGAACCTCAGAAGGTACGTCTGGACCCGACGTTTTGGCACCTACATAGCGGCGTGGAACACATCACCTGCTGAGAAGGTAAGGATGTGAATGCAGACTAAGTCTAACATGGGAGTGGCACATGCACAGCACCATAGGCCTTTTTTAGGGATGCACCTGTATCCATCCCAAGCCCACCAAAATAACATCATCCCCAACCCATGTCTCCAACGTCAGATTTGAGGTCAAAATCCGTGGCCACCTGGCCTAACATTGTAAATTCATTGATTTTTGCAAGATCCCAAATTGCTTGGACAAGAAAGGGAAGGCCCAGCCCAAGAATCACCTCTAATCACCCAGTCCGACCCTTTTCACGGACTTTTCGCCTCTCGCAAATCCGTCCCCGTCCACCTCTCCTGGTCGTTGAGGGCATCCTCCGGAAGCGAATCCAGAATGGCACTCGAGTCCTGGCAGCTTCCGTGTGCCTTTGTCGTTCGGTCGGTCGCCGATCTTTGGACGCCGAACGGCGTCCGCTTCGTACGCTTCGGTCGGCGGGTGCAGAAATGGCGCTCCTGATGGCCCTCGCCTCAGTGGCAACAAGAAAGGACCAGGAGATGGTAGAAGACGGTTTTGTGATTGTATATATATATATGTAGAGAGCAGAGTCACCCACAAAGACTCCGAAAGAAGAACCAACAAACCTATTGGCCGGGAGATTCCAATCTTATACAATTGTATCGGAGGCTGAGGGCTTTGGGGGTAAGAAGCCCCCTGCGAAGGTGTAGGGACCACCTTCTAGTGTGGAAGGTCCAAGGATTCTGAAAGGGTTGGGGGAAATGAACACATCACAAAACATGAGGTGAACATGGAGTAGTGCTAACATGTACATAAAGTTGTGATGTTGCAAGCCCGATAAGAAGAAAAAAGCAATGAATCTAAGAAATGGAAGCTCGTGAGGATCATGAAGAGGGCGCGGATTGATCCCTTTTGTCCCTGCCCTTGCCCACTCCATGGCACTGCCATATTTGCCCACTCCATGCGACTGCGTTGGGGGTTCAACAAACAGGATCGTATCATGTCCCAAACAGGTCGTGCTTGGCATACTAGGGGCTCCTGGCCTTACTATTAGGAGCGATCGGACGCTACTAGGAGCTCCTGGCATCGCTACGAACGGAGCGATCGGACGCTACGAACGTCCCTGGTCGACCGTTGGCAGTTCCTCCCCCGGTCCCGGTCACCGCCTTCCGCGCGCACGGCGCACGCTGGGAACGCCCGACCAGCCAACATGACCTCCACTTGTCCCCTCCTGAGACGGTCCGGTCAACGGAAAGGTCTGGTGAAAATACGGTGGAGGGTTTTTCAAGGAGTCAACACAGGAGTTCTACGTCAATCTTTTTCAATCCCGGTCTGCCTATACCAGGAGTCACGTCGGGGTGGTCTTTAGTCCCATCCAGTGAGTGGATGAAAGGCACCCCCCAACCTCCATGGATAGCACCCTGGCCTGCATGGAACTGCTGTCCAAACCGTTTTTGTTTCTTCTCCGAGGTGGAATGGTCAATGGTCCGCTGGACTGACCAAGCACTCCGCTAAACACGACCAGAACCCGCCCATGGTGGCCCTCTTTTTCGTATTGGGTGGATTCTGTGCGGGTTGACTCCAGCGCCCGTGTTTCGCCACGGGTCGACTCGGGTGCACATCGAGTTGAGAACGCAAAAGGATGTTCCAATGTGATTCGATCCGTGGCGGGGATTCCGACTCCAAGCCAGTCGATCAACGATGTGGATCCCGTATACCTTCACAGATCTTTCTCCAGTCGATGCGTCATCGAATGTCAATTCGGAAGCACCAAACCCAAAACACGGGCACCATTGCTGCTGCCGGCCATACATCTCCAAATTGAAAACGAACACATACACAGGATCCATTGGAGTTGCCTTGAACCGAGTCATTTTTCCGTTGGAGTTTCCATCTGTCGCGCTTCCACCGCGACTCAGTCCGTGTGAAGGTCGGTCCGGTCTCCAGGTGCCCCGGGCACGTTGTTCTTCAGCTCGATCTCGCCGCCCACGCGCGCCTCGATCCAGTCCTCCGCTCGGTGTCGATTCTTTACCCCGGTGAACGTGGGTCGAAAAGGACTCCAAGGTGACGTGGGTCGTCTGTAAGAATTACCCTAATTAGAATCCGGGCCCTCAAACAGATAGGGTTTTGAGGGCCCGGACCCCTGCGTTTCGGTGTCGGGTCCGACCCCTGCCATGGAGAGCCCAAGGATTCTTAGGGTAGGCGTGTTTGACAGACCGCTCCAAGAGTTGGCCAAACCAAAGAACAGTTGGGCGTGTTGTCAAGACTTTTGTCAAGAGTGTGTTTTCAAGAGAGCGTGTAGTCTTGAACAGAGCGTGTTAAAAAGAGTTTGCTTGTTGAACATGAGATCATTTATAGGGAGGCTTTGAATGAGGGTCATCTTTCCAGCAAAGTGATGTGAGCACTCCTCAAAAAAGAGTCATTGATTTGATGTTAAAAGCTTTCGGCCCCACAACACAGCCCCATGCCCTCTACCCGCAGCTCCGGCAAATTGAGGGCCTAGTTGGGAGATGTGGAATTTCTGGGAGCCAAGGGAAAAGGTAGACCACCACAATATCCCTGGGTATTTAACATGCTTAACCTGGTTTTGTAGTGTAAAATCCTTGGTCAAACCATGGTGGTTCGGCAAAGACTATTAAATCAATGGTGGTCCGAATCCTAGGAATCCTAGGGATATGTTACAACCTAATGAAATGTCTACAAGTGGATGCTAACTTTGAGACTCATAGTGATCCTGGCTTCAACTGAGTAGCATCTTTTTTGCAAATGTACCGCGTAGCCACCGCGTAGCCACCGCGTAGCCACCGGGTAGCCACCGTTTTACAGCTTTGTGTAGCCTTCTCGTAGGGGAACTATTACGAGTAGGCACCGCGTAGCCTACCTCTACAGTAAAAGCGACCTCGCGTAGCCTCTCGCGGAGTTCCCCTTACTGCGTAGCCAGTGCGTAGCCTACCCTTCAGCAAAAATGGCCTCGCGTAGCCGCCGCGAAGGCGATGAAAAAAAACACTGCTCAACTGCTGAACTCTAGATGATAAAATGCCACGCATATGCCACACCCCTCCTGCCTGCAGAGTGGAATGGCTTTGCTCAAAATGGAGGGATCTGTGTGTGTGTGTGATGCTTGGAGATGTCTTCATGGCTTTGGAAACGTCTTTGAGCGTGTTGGGGGAATCTTGAAGGTCTGGAATCCATCTTTGGATCTGGTCTTGAAAACACCTGCAAGGCATCTTCTTGTTGTTGAGGAAAAAGGACAAAAAATCAACCTCTTCCTTGGAAGGAGATTAACACCCACCGGGGAAATACATCAACATCACCCGATGCACAAAACCTGGTCGCACACACCCCATTCCCGCGTTTGCCCACTTGATTCGGAACACCTTCAGGGAGACATTGGGCGGTAGCAGGGCTGCACGGCATTGGGCTATTCGTGGGTCATTCATGACCTCAGCATTGCCATGCTCATCAGCGTGGAGAAGAAAATCACGTGTATATATATATATATACACACCAGGACCCTCCAACAGGTCACCACCTGCTTTAAAAAACATGTTCGTGAAAATCGCCTGTGGCTCACCAATAATTACACGCCCTTAGCTTGTGTATAAACGCCGTGGAATATCAAAAAAGAACATCTGAAAACTAGAGAAACATCCGCAGACTCAAATATAAGGCTGTGACCCCAAAAAATGTGTTTCATGCCGCAGATCGCCAAACAACACACTCGGATGTTCCAGGTATAACTGTATTATATATATATATATAGATATGCATACATTGGAGACCGAGGGGTACTCACTGACACTTTGGGCATCCACCAACCAGTTCTGACCGACATCTTGGTGGTCCAGGTGCTGTTCCAAACCCCGGGCGAACAAAAAAAACAATACTTAGGTGCAGGATACTCTCCAGTGCAGAAATTGGTCCATCGAAAAACATCACTGACACAACATTCCTTAAGAATCCAGCCCCTCAAACACAAAAAATTTGGGCCCCAATCCCCTGTTGTAGGCACCTTTCAGGACTCTTGCATGCAATGGCAGTTCTTTCAACAACTGGGGCGACCACCTCTCCCATCAAAGGAGCTGCCCACTTTCCCTTGCCAGCTGACCTGGACCGCTCAACATCAAGGGCGCTGCGGCTCTAGGGCGATTCGGAGTGGCCGTGTAAGACTCGCGCGGTCAAGGACCCCCGCTGCTCGCAGACTATGAGGTTCGTTGAAGGTTCGGGTTGGCGCCGAAACACCGCAACTTTCGAAAAACAATTAACGGTGCCGAAACATGGAAAACCAATGTGTGAAAATCTAATAATCTAATCGTGAAAATCAATTTCATCTTATTGCGACACCCAGGACCCAAGAAGTGGTGAAAATCCGTCGAGCCTCGTGTCTGCTCATCCCGGCGCCGAGGGTTCAATCGATGGATCCACACATCGACTTGCAGCACACACCCACACATTGACACCAGAAAAAATCAACAAAAATTATCATCATTCAAATCATATGGGTTATAACATTCAAATAACATATCATTATTAACTGTACCACTTTCTTGTGTTAAGGCAACCAGACACACAGCTACCGGCATTGGAAGACAAGAACACCGTTCCGACCTCCGTTGTGACGACTGCTTCAGCCAATCCAACAGCGCTTGCCGTAAGTCCACTTCTTCACCTGGCAGGGGCGATCTGCACGGAATGAGCCAGCTGGCGGTCTGAGGCAGCATCGTATGCCAGCACAAAAGGCACGGTATAACCAACAAGAGGGCTGGAAACAAAAACACTACAGATCTGAGCATTACAGCAGTTCAACGCCTCTTGCGCACCGTTTGAGATGTAGCGCCTGTCAGTTCGTTTTGCGGCAAGCTGTCCAGCCAGCTCTCCTTACCTCAGGGCGTGCGAGGCGCCGATCGAAGCCTGGGAGCCATTCAGCCTACTTAGCGTCAGACGTGCGAAGTTAGCAACGACCGAGCTATATCTAAAGCCTATGGGGATCATTGAGCCTTGGTCCTTGTCACTTGTTGGTCTGCCAAAGATCAAGGATGCGACTTATATATCATCTATCGCTGTCTCATCTCTTAGCCTCACGGCACCTCTGCAAGTGCATTGCTCAATGCGGCCGTCGGCTCAAGAAGAACAAGTTTCAGGAAGCACGGTCGATGTCGTTGACAGAACAATGGGCCATCTGGTATCTAAAGCCACAGTACGGTCAACCCGGGTCCATCATTTTCAACTTGTGCTTGAAACGTGTGCTGGATTTGCTGTAGTGGACGCAAGCAAAAGCGGAATGAAAAGAATGGCTCAACACTTAACCCACTTTCCCTTCAATGGGTGCTTTCGTGGGGCTGGGTGTTTTGGTTTCTGGCTGGGCTTGGGGCTTGTGCGCTCGCTGTATATAGAAGCTACATGGGCCATGAAAGGGCCTAAGGGGCCTTCATATCACAGTAGATGCACGCGGCAATTGGCTTGCTGCTGGCAGCAGCAATTGTCACTGGTCGCTGCTCCACTACCACTCAGACATGTGTCAAGCAAGATGCAGCAAGAGTGTCCTGAAGAGTGCGAGTGCCCAACAAAATCGTGTCAAGCAAGAGTGCCCTGAAGAGTGAAGCGCGTCAAGCAAGAGTGTTGTCGAAGAGAGCTTCCTTCAAAAATGAAACAAACACGTTTATTAAGTTCTTGAGACATGTTCTTAGCCGCGTAGTGGTGAAACGTTTTCATTTTGGTTCGGTTCACCCACCAAAAGCTAAATAAGTGAATCCGTTCTGAACCGAATTGTTGTTTAAACCGCACTGTCCCGGCAAATCATTTCCTCGCAGCGGCTGCAAAGTCTTTGCAGGTGCGCAAAGGTAGTTCAGAAGACGGAAACGGGTCACAGCGGCCGCTGGCCGCCGAAGATCATTTGCGCAACTAGACTAGCTAACCAGAGGAATCGGTCTTCGGAAGCCTGAGACTTTAACATTCCGTGCTTTTCAAAAGAAGTAGCAAGCGATACTTGCGATATCACTGACTCATAACTTGCGCCCCCCTCAAGCCTCACGCTCACTCAATGAACCTGAATGAACCTCACAAATGCTTGCGGGTTTCCGTCTATTGGACAGAACCGTGCAGTTCAATGAAGACTGAGTTGAACTCATGGAAACTAAACTAAACTGAACCCAAACTCATTCGTAGAAGACATGAGAAACAAATTCTGGTTCTGGGATAATGTTTGACGTAATGTTTACGTCCACCGATTAAACAGATACAGCTGAACTCCGTAAACAATCAAACTAACACAACCTCCTTTGACCTGTGTGTGAGCATGTGAACATGTGGGAGTTGGCACAGCCTGCAAGCAACTTGTTTCAAAACATGTCTGTGTGCAACGCGCGCTTTTGGTCTGCTTTGGAGATACATCTGGATCAATCTGCATTGCTGGCATTGCTCTCAACCCCACTGCTGGAAGAGGCTGATTCTGAACTTGAATCGGACTCGGAACTTGATGAGCTTGAACGGGAAGATGAAGAAACTGCTTTTCTCGGCGCAGAACCAGCACAGTGCCCCCAGCGCGGTTGGTGGTGGTTGGTGGTCTCCTTTTTTCTTGCCCCTTCTGCGCGCAAGGTCACCGTCTGCAGCCTCTTGCTTGCAAAGCTCTATGACTAAAGAGGCGTAATTCCCCAAGCATTGTACGCTTTACCTTGAGCCTGAGCTACCCAGCTCCATCACGCATAGAGCCACGGTAGCCTTGATTTCCGGCCCTGGCGGCTGACGATGAAATGTCTTTCGACTCTTTTCAAGGAAGCCGCTGCTGTGTGTCAGCAAGGAAAAGTGGTAATTAGGTGGGTCTATCAGAATTAGACGCGACGCTCCTTTCAAGTTGCTACATTCATTATGGAATGGTCAGCGCAAACATAACCCAAAGCGCTCCGCGCCTGAAAAGGAAGCAAGCAAACAGCACACAGCCCTTGCTGCGTTCTTGAGCAAAAAACAGCCAAAGCTAGCACCTCAAGCTCAAAACATGCCAAACGTTGCGCAGCGCAAGGCTGGTCTCTTCATGTGGATAGCAAAGCATCTTTTACACAAAGTCCTTCTTCTGGCACAAAGAAGCCAGGCTTTCGTTGTAGTGAACACAATGATGCAATATCTCTGTAATTGCTCGAGACTGCTTCCTGCACAATCGGCCGCCTACAGATCCGCAAAAAAGCAACCATGACCTGCCCACTTGTGATGCGCCATGACCTGCCCGCTTGTGATGTGCAACACTCAGCAGGCTTGACATGGAACCCGTCCTCAAAGGATACAAACAAGTCGTGGATGTTCAACTTGTCAACATATTTCATCGAAGTACAACGCATCCCACCCACCACAGCAGCTCTTTAAAACGTGTCTCCGGCCTGACCAAGCTGGGCCGAAGGACCCACCGGGCCGGCGCTCACCGGAGAGGTTGCTTTTGTTAGATGCGCTGCTACCCTTCCCACCCCTGTCAAAAACCAGATTGGTCGTGTTTTGGGAGAATCTTAGTATATTTGTGATTTCTGTACAAATGTGCTGCGTCGACGTGCTAGGTGCACTATACTGGGTACAGCTCACATGGCAGTTAAGGCATCAAGTGACAAAAGGCAATGCGCATGATTTGGGAATGCGTCAGTTTCCATGTATGGTTTCTAAATCACATGTCATGCGAAGGTAGTATACCGATACCAGCAACATCCAACAATGCTGCCGTAACATAAACAAGTCAGTGTCTAGCATCTAGAGGGCCTCTATGTTTGGCCATGGTTATTGCTTTACAGATGCAAGCCTTTTAGAACCCTGTGATTATGTCAAAATAAATTCAACAATGACATGTATATACTTCAAAAAACATACCAGCAAAAACCTAATACTGTTTTTGATATTAACACTTGTAGCTTACCTGCAGACTTCGTAAAAATGGAACTTGTAACATTTTGCTTTTTATGAAAACGACGAATTGAATTTTTGGAATTATCGGAATAGAAACACTTGAATTAAGATCAGCCACCTATAAAGTGCTTACCCGCAAAAAAATAGCTATTTCTGTACCCGAAGCTAGTTCTAAAACCAACCATTTCCAAATCTCCAGGTTAGCCAAAATACTTCAATATTACATTAAGTAATTAATGGGATTTGGTGGCTTCGACTTTTAGTTTCAATATTTTTACTCATGTTGTATTAAAGCAGCTCAAATAGCTTAAGCAGAATATATATACTTTATTTTTTACTTTGCTAACCTTGTTAAAACTATTTATATAACTCTTCAGCCACAATAAATATTATGTTTTGGCTGGTAATTCCAGGACACCGCGTGTACGCACGATCCGGATTCCGTGCGTACAACCGAAGCCCGGTCCCGTTTAAACCGCAGCACGCAGCACCAAAAACACCTGAAAGAAAAGCTTCGGGGTAGCTACCCGTTGTACCAAAGCTGCCGCACAAGCTCAAAAAGGTTTCACAGGGATTGAATGGTGGGGTCAGATTGTGGGGTGCAAATTATGTGTCACTGCACGGGCTCCAATGAATAGGCCAGCAGAATGCATATGTATGCATATGTTAATGGCTCTTCAGAAACCTTATTGAAGAACTGATCGGAGTGTCCTGGCAACCAATGATCCTCATGGGCAGTAAGGACAACTACTAGTAGGCTCAATGATCCTTCAGCTCTCATTGAGCTATACGGTATACGGATATACGAAGCGGGGCAGACAGTCAGAGCGTGAAACCTATCCTCAGCCATGACCTCAAACTTGGACCCGAAGGTCCAAATTTCAAGTCGTAGGGGTGTGTTGTGTATTTGACATCCCCGAATTAGACAGGTCCAGGTATCTCCTTTTGGTCTTTTAGTTTGGAGATGCAAGTAATTACAGTTCAACTAATCTCTGAACCTCAGGAACCAAAGGCATCAACCAGTTCTCCTGACACTTCTGCGAAACTCCTTGGTGCTTCGTCTGCCGTCCACCTCTGCCGCTGCGCTGAGCGGCTTTGAGGCTTTCCTTTGGCTGCGCCCTGAAACATCGAGCGAAGCATCTGAGGTGACGTGATCACCTTGAGGTAGGTGTCTTGAAATAGTCAATCAATCTTCCAAACACCTACCAGCACCGGAAACCTGCCAGGTCACCACCTGCGACTTTTAAGTCTCCAAAAGCTACCAAAGGAGACCTGTTGGAGGGCCCTGGTCTTTGCTACATTCCATCAGAATACAGTTGAGACATGTTAAGAACCTATATATCATGACGTGGTTTCGAGTAGGGTAAATTCACTCAAAAGACTACATCCATCTCTACACGTTTAATGGACGAATCCACCGACACATGACCATTGTCATTGACTTCTCACAACCTCAAAATGAAGGGTGTTGATGTGCCAATGACGCGAAAACAAAAAAACAACACCTGTGTTGGTGCTTCTTTGACTTCTTGGTAAGCCTGGGTGTCGTATATGGATGGTTCGTTCGTCCACATCTCTTCGCTCCATGAGAGGCTCTTGAGATCCGTACGACGAAAACACATCTTGGGTGTTGCGGATAGGGGGGGCCAGACCAAATTGGTGTCTCACGCACCAGGTCCAGTCTGAGCCATGGAAAGCTGGTCCTGAAAACCTCATTTGAGTAGTGTTAGCGTTTCTAGATGACCAAAGCATACCAAAGCATACCAAAGCCATGATAGAAAATGAGGTCAGTTCCCGGCTAGTCTTTTTCTTTGAAGGATGATCCCACCCGATCCGCTTCGACACCCTGTGCCACTGGGTGAGTTGAAACTTCTCTCCCCTCCCGCCTTTCCAGGGTATTGCGGCGGCGGCGGTGGAGGATACCTGAGCGAGGCACGACGGGGTCAAAGACTTGACAAATCTGCTTTCCTGAACCCCAGGCCGGAGATGTCAGGCAAATCAGGTGATTTCTCATGCGAACTGTTCACCTCTTTCAATTTGGCATGGAGGGAAACCATGGGTTTCCCGCCGAAAAGGTGTTGCAAGTGATCTTAGGTGGACTGCAGGGTAGGTATCATGGCACAGTCCACTTATCCTAAACAAGGAACCAAATCATTTGTGTTTCAGCGCTTCTTCAGCCCTAGAAGCTCCCATCCTAGCTAGGAGCTCTCCTGGCTAGACAAGCTAAACAAAGTTTGACGCGCTCGGCCTCGCAGGGGCCGCTGCGGGCCTGGCGGTGAGGGGAACATCCGCACCGTGTGGTTGGTACTGTTGGGTTTGCGACAGGCCGTGGAGGGTTTAGTCGATGACATCACCATGATTTCAAGGAGTACTGTAACATACCATTCAAATCCATTCAATACCATTCAACATGGAGTATAACTACCAATATGTCTCGATGTGTGTGTGTGTGCGTGTGTCACTCCTGCCTTCTGTGTGTCACCAGCTGTTGACCCACCGACCTACCAGACCGACGCCACCGACCTTTTTGGAGACTGCAGGAGACCCGAGGCTGATCTGAAGTGAGGGGGCTGAGATGGTCCGAAGATGGTCTGAAATGGTTTGAGGGGGCTGAGGGGTCTGTTTTTCCAACATGTGAAACAAACAATCATTTGAGGGTCCAGATTCTTTGTCTAGAACTCTGGGTGTCAAGCAGCTGGTCAAGAGTAAGGAAAGGGACTGTTTCGAGGCGACCAATGATCCACTCAGACTGCTGGAGCTCATATCTTTCTGTTGTGTCTCAACATCCCTGCGCTGCTGCTCTGAACCTGGCGGGCGGAGGATTGGCCTCGGCAGCGTCGAGTCGGGCGCGACCGGGTGGACGACTCGTCACACGGCAAAGAGCCCTTTTGACCCTCCAAGTATATACCTCAGAAAATCATCACAAGTATGCACAAGTATTAAATAGGGTCATGTCCCATATTCTAGAGTACGAACTGGAGTGTCCAGGTAAAGATTTGCATCTTCAGCAGGTCGAGTCTGGGACAGTGTACAGATAGTCACATGTGTGTCTGGTTTGATCCATATTTATTTGATCTATACTTGAAGAAAGACGTAGGACTGGCTGTATGTTGCATGGCTGGTCCAAACACCAGGTCATTGAGTCATTGAGGTTCTAGGTATCAAGGTCGGTCCACACTTGCCCAATGGGTCGCCCCAGCATTGCGCTGTTGGAGCAAGGCGTTGTACTTGTCTGAGACCTGAGAAATGCGGTGTCAGATTGGTCCCGATGTTCACTCCCATTCACCCAAGAACAACAGTACAAACAAAATACCTCAAAATACGTCTGAAGGAAGAAAAGCAAAGATCTTTGCGCAACATCTTTGCGCAACGGTGTCTTTCTTTTTAACTCCGTCGTCTCTATTTGGTGAACCCTTCGAGTGTCCAGTGTCGGTTTCTTGAAAGAACACCGAAACTCGGAAGCTGGGAGTCTCCAGGTCACCACCATCTTTGGCCAAAGACATCTTCCGTCCGGTACATCCCAAAGCCAGGGACGCCAGGGCTTTTAGCGGATCGACTTTGACTTTGGCAGACCTTTCCCCCCAAAATGGATAGCCAGGAGTCGCATGTCCGGGAAGTCAGTCCCATTTCCATGTGACAAGGAGGCACCCCGACAGCACCCTCCATGGATAAGCATACCGACATGGAACTGCTGCAAAGTGATTACCTGCCCCCGAGTCATTTGCCAGGTCACCCCTCTGTCACATTTCACCAGGGGCCCCACAAACCATCAAAAACCTGGTTTCCCTAGCAAAAAAGCATGTTTATTGAATGTGAAAACCTGTGTTTTCTCATGGTTTTGAGGGTCCCTGGAGTCGTCTCCATTTCAACCACCAAAACTGCCCTGGAGACCTCGTTCGGTACTAGAACTCTCCGTCTGCGACACCTACTGCGACACCTACTGCGACACGCATACATTGGCACACGCAGCTTCCTCGGAAGGGGAAAACGCCAACGGGTCGATTTCGCGTTGATTCGGTCGGGAGGGTTTGGACCGAGGAGGGAAGGACCGAGGATGAGGAGTGGGACTGAGTGGGAAGGAGGGAAGGACATGGAAGGACGAGGTTGACCTGGGGGTTGACCTGGTAGTCTAGTCCGTTCAGAACTGAAGTGGTCAAGGTGTCACAATTTTGACTCACACATACTCACACCCAATGAGGTTTCACCCAGAAGGCGTCCAAACAAACCTGTTCTTGCCATTCACTGGTTGCATCCCTGGTGCGACTTCTCTTAGACTTTGAACACGCACTCTAGGACTCTGAGATACTCTGAGACAGGGAGACGTTTCTATGTCCCTTTTGAGAAGGGATCTATGATAGAAGATCCCCAGGTCGTGTTTGAAGCTAAGCGGAAAACTAAAAGCGTCACAACGAGCGTCAACTGGGCCGGCTTTTCACCTGAGGCTTCCACAATCTTCCTGGCCTCAGGACTTGTGACCGACCAAGGTCGGTGGGATGTAAATTCTGAAGAAAACTCCTTCCAAGTAGTTGGCTGGCGGCTGATAGAACGCCGCCAGTTTTCTTCATGTTTTTGCTTTCCAGTTGATGCTACGTTGGGGATGGGGGTGGGGTGGGGTGGGGTGGGGTGGGGTGGGGGTGGGGTGGGGTGGGGCATGTTAACGTTCGCTGGCCGGGTGGCCTATGTTCCGAACCTTCCGAATGAGGAACGCCTGGGATATCTCGCTATAGCTACATACCCAGTGACTCTAGTGACATCCAAAGAGACTGTGAAAATGGACCCCCAGTGAACCAAAACCAATGAGACCTCGCTAGCCTAATGAGACCTCGCTAGCCGAGGCTGGATGTCTGGATGGATTTGGGGAGCTGACCCCTTATATTGTCCAAGGTCCGCAATGAGCCTTTATTTCGTACCCCAAACAGTTGTGCTGCATGGAAGATGTACCCTACATTGAACCTGATAACATCTAAAAACCACCAATCCATATACTCAAATATTAGATACCCTAGGGCTCCAAAGTACCTCCTCCTCCGGTATTTGGAGGCTCCTAACGCGCCCAACACCTTCGAAACGAAGGTACGACTGGAGCCCATCCGGGCATAATAAGTTACATAATACAGTAACTTTATATTGTTAATGTACACACATGTGCAATATGTGCACATTACATCACATTACCAACCCTCCAATAGTTTGAATTGTCTGAGTCTTGTACCGGCTGATGACCTGTGCTAGAGGGCACCATGGGATAAGTGCAAACATCAACCCAACAGGCCCTCCGAGAAGTGCATGGTGTTTCATACCAGCAAACCAAAACTCAGAACCTCATCAGGTGAGCCTGGATAGCCAAACTTCAGAGGCTTATGTGCTGGTGTCTCAAACAGATCTGGAACATTGAAGGTCTTCCATGGTGGAAACCCTTACTAAATCTTATCCAATGTTCAGCCAAAGAAACTTAGAACATATATATGGCGATGCTTCAAAAGCTATTGCATACAGCCTAAACATAGACGCCACAAAGAAGAAGCCATGATGTATAGCGAAACGCACACCTTCCGTGAAACCCTTTCACCCCACACGGCGGGCCGTCCTTCCGTACGCCCCCTAGGAGCGTCCGGACGCTACCATCCGTCCGTCCTTCCGTACGCCGACATGGTGTGTCGGTCCGTCTGCCCACCTCAGGGCTGCAAACCTTCACGACCTCCTGGCGATGTGAGGTGAGCGCGAAAGTCCAGAGGGGTGCAGGGGGGGAGTTCGAAAGTCCAGAAAGTGGAAGGAAGCCTGATTCCTGATTCCATGATTCCATGGCACGTTTTTTCTGAAGAACATAACGCATGGATCATGGACCAGAATATGAGGGCTAACCCTGCTAGCCCCCTTGCAAGAAAAGGAACAAGTACTGGAACAAGTATATCCATGTATATCCAACCAATCAACCACCACCGTGCTCTTCTACCATGTAACTGGTCGTGCCCCGTCGGACATCTCACTTACCAGGAGCGAGGTCGCCTGCCTGGTTGCTTCGGAAGCTTTAGTCCGACGATTGGAGCACAAAGGCTTAGCAAAGTGGCTCCAAACTATACCAAGAGTGATATATCAACTCAAGTGGAACATGTGGAATGCCAAAAGGAAGCATCAACCATTCCCACACACTCCACGGGACTGCCATATTTGCCCATCAATTGGGTCAATGGGGCGGCAGGATAAATGTCAGCCCCTGTCGTTGCGGTAGAAAAAGAGTTTGTAGCGCTGTTTCTCGATGTTTCTCTGTTTTTTCCTGCTTCGTTGCTGTTTTTCAGAGCTCCTTTCACCTCATCCGTTCTCCGTCGGAGCACGGTCCGTTTCTCTCTCGGCCCGTGCAGCACGGTCCTGGTCGATCTCGATCTCCCCGCCGATGCGCCGCTCGATCCAGTCGCCCAAGGCCACCTGAAATGGACCGTCGTCGGGGTGCCGGTGCCGTCGAGGACGGGTGCCAACAGGAAAAGAGGTCAGTGAGGTGGCTTGAAAAGACCTCAGTGTATCAGTTCGTACCTCAGAAAATGGGTATATACAGTTATAATATTATATACTAGCTGCTTTTTGGGGGGTATGGCTCAGTCCATCCAGTGAGTGGATGTGGATAAGGGGCACAAGGGATGTGCAGCGCTTCAATCAGGTATAACCGTACCATGTACCCCTGGAAGTGCAAGAATTTGGCCACGATATATCATATCACGATATACTATGTACCATAGGGTATCGATTCCTGGACCATCCATTCTGGGTGTCCTGGAGATTCCGGATAGTAGGATCGTCCAGGACACTCAAACCGGATGTAATGGTTGTGGCATATATAAGTTATGCATAGTTATGCACCATTTGAAAAGATTCTCTAGCTTTAAAATGATTTAAGTCTTGGGGATAGCCTACGGCCTACCCACTTATATGTCTCTTATGGAACACAAAGTCTTTCTTTAGAAGCACAACAGCAAGGACAATCCACCATTGGCAAGCTAGTGCCCTTCGTCAGGTTTCACTGTGGTCTGGGCACACTTCACTCTGGTGGAGATCGGAGATTATCATCCCACTTCTCTTTGCAAGCAAAGGGAATTACACCATTTATCACCATTTCACGTTCAAGCCTTACACCTTATCACCCAGAAGAGTACCGATACCACTGCAAAATCCAAAGACACCGCGGTCGCAATCGTTCGTGTGGGGAATGGTATGGAACGGTCGTGTGCCCCTCTCTGCCCTTGTTTCCACGCCCACCTAGCTAGATCAACTGGACCAATGTCCTCCCTGTCCAAGCAAGGCACGGACGAAGGCAAGAAGTTTTTGCAACAGCCTCGAACGTTGGCATCCGAACCTCAAGCGAGCAAAGGATGGATGACTCATCTGTCGCTGGATGACTCGTCCCTCAAATTCAAGTCGGAGTCCAAGTATAGCTTCTTTTCGGATGGTCTTGGAGTAGAGAGAGTCCTTCCACGTCCTTCCAGGAGAAAGGTCTTTGGTGCTAAACCCAAACCATCCATGTGTGGCGTTCCTTCATAGATCGTCGTTCCCTCGGTGGACCAGTCCGTCCATGTCGTGGACCGACTGGACAGCATAGTCGTCTTGACCCGGAATGGCGGTCGGTTCATGTCGGTCCTGGATTCGGGGGTCATCAGGGTCGTGGCTGAAGAGGCGTTCGACGGCACCAACCCAAAGATGCTTTTTATATTGTTTTTTTTAATGCTGGGGTCCATATAAACCACTCGCTCCACTTCAAAAGGACCAGTTTTGTTACGAGGTCCTGCTGTAAATGACCTAGTTTTACGAGGTCACTTGACTTGGAGGGACTGTATATGCATGTATATGCTTACTTATATACAGTAGTTACTCAGTAGTTAACTATATTCCAGTCCTGGGGGCCTGGGGGGGTTGTGGTTCAAGGACCGGAGGAGGGCCATTGGGCCGCCGGAGTCCTGGAATGTCCTGGAGCAAGCTCCATGGCCATGCACCGACCTGTTCGTAGCGTTTTGACCCGGGCACCCTGGTTGACCCCCTGGTTGACCCCAAAAAAACATAGGTTTGGGGAGTGAGAACCGTCCCAAACCATGTACCAAACCACAGTCTTTGGTAGTTCTTGTGAACATAAAGACACACATGGACCAATCCTCACCTCACCGCTAAGCCTTGTTGGCGTGTAAGGTTTGCTATCGCACTTCACCAGCTCCGGAGGAGACGAACATGTTCGGATTAGACAAGGCTCTATACATGGACCCTCCAATTGCCTTAGAAAATGGGACATGACGTGCCCATATAAAAACAGGTACGTATGTACTCATTGTCCAAGGCACTTTGAGACTACAGGTTCTACTGCTGAATACTGTGAACCCATTGTTGATAGGCATGTAGTTAATGCATGTTAATGCCGTATGTTAACAACGTTGGTCATTGACTTGGTGTACCCATCGTCTGTACAAAGTCCCCCAAATCCCTTGAAGGAAACGGTCACTTGCCCCATTTAGCACCGATACGGAATTCCACCCGCAGCCCAAATCTCAGGATTCATACCGTTGATGGCACTAAATTCAGCACTAAAATGTACTAAAATATATACATCCTAGAAATCTCAATCTGTCGGTACTTCTTCGTAGACTCAGACCTTCCGATCTCACCCACCGACCAGTCCCAGCTCCCCGGTGATTGACGGGAGGGCTCCCTGGATTGGTCGAGGCGCTGAGGTCATGGATCTTCGCCCAATCTGGGGAAGACCAGGCTGCCAGGAAGTCGAAAATCGACTCGCGCCTCGAGATGGGGATGTCATGTGGTGCGACAGTTTTTTGGTTCCGATACCTTCCATCCGACGCTTTGAGAGATCCGAACCGTGCATCACCATCAGTCCGACCCTTGCATCATTTGCTCCCATGAACAAAGGGCCAATGGGTGTATTAGGCAGAATCGGCCAAAGATGGGAAGAAAGTAACTCACAAAAAGCATCTAAAACCCCCATTTGTTGGCTCACGTCAAAGGTGGGGACAGCAGGCCTATTTGTAGCAGGCCTGGCCTTGACTCAGGCCTCAAAAACCCATTGGTTGTGAGCTCTCCCTCCAGGCATTGGATGCTTGATCAGATCCGGCTGAGGCTGGGGCAAGGCTTCCTCCTCCTGCCAAAGAATGGATAGGTTGCAGAACAAATTCTTCCAGAACAAACACACCATGTGACCGAACAAACGCAGGTCCTCAGTTCAGGTCACCCCCCCCAACAAAGGGAACACATTTGGTCGAGGCCCAACAAGTGAACAACACCCGGGAGTTTCACTTCTCCACACAGCCAGGTGTTCGTCTCCGTGCCTGAGAGGGATACTGAGGGAGACCCTCTGGGTTTGTCTCCAAGAAAAAACCAAGGCGACACCATTTGCTCGTTTTTGGGACCAAGCGGACATGTCGCATCCTTTTCTGGCCGCAATGGCGGAGGGTCGATCTGAAGTTCTGCCACTTTGACGGTCACGAAACACTCAGAATCATGAACGGTCCCCTCAAATGGGAGTGGTAACATCCAACGTCCTGAACGAGCTGCATTCGGAAGTGCACACCCAGTCCCACCTTCTTAGAAGGGACTGGGGCCCGTTCGGATGGATCGACTATAACGCAAAATCCAGCTTCGTCAGTTCATGACCTGCTTGGAGGTCCCTAATGGGTCCCGGAGTGGTCACCTCAAACCAGCTGGATATCAAGTTGGGTCGCTTTGAAGAACCTGATATCGATTAAACGACCATCTGGCTACTACGTGGAAACCAAATCAACTCCTGCCAGCTCTAGGTGGAGCATCGTTTGCGAGATTTGTAGGTTCTTCTTGAAACGGTTTGATTCATTGGGGAGCAAATCAAGAAAGCTAGAAAGTGACGAACTTGGAGGCTAGGGGTTTCACCCATGAGCCACTCACTGGATTTCGCTATGTTTGAAACAACGAACCACTTGTAACCTTCCGCTCGCATCTGCTCGCCGTTGAACCTTCACTTCGTCCATCGGGCTCCCCCAGTCCTTGGAAAAGCTATCATCCTTCAAGCCAGCGAAGAACGCCTCCCGCCGAGCTCCACGCAGTAGACGCACTAGGCGTAAGTAGGCGTATAAGCTTCTCTTCTCAGACGCGGAGAATCTCGGTGAATAGATCGATCAAGATCAACGAAGGTCTGTGGAGAGTCGAAAATGTTTCAAGTAAACTTGTCTTTGATCTTTAAGGTGTGTATACTGCAAGGAAACTTAAACCACATCATCACATCAGAAAAAAGACAGCAACACTTCCTTAATGTGCTGCTTGCAAGAGCATATACCTTTCATATGACAGTCCTTGAAGCAAACCCATAGATTCAAAAAACAAACCATGTACAATTATCTACAAAAGCCGTTCTTTGCAGGAATTTCACACCTGCCACCGGGGGAAAGTCCGGGGAAAGTAGCCAGGCAAAGCACTTTGTTCTATCTTCCTGGACGCAACTTCATTCATAGAAATAGGACATGACCCGTAAGAAAACCAGCCAGGTACCATCTAGTACCATCTATGAATCATGCCGACGCCGACCATCGCCTCGTCGGTGCCCACGTGCTGCGTGTAGAGCGGCGCCGTCTGGGGCCCAAAACGGTCGATGAACATGGGACTTTTGGAGAGAAGTTCTGAGGATCGTCCTTTTACCTGGGGTAGTCCTTTGTTTCTTTGTCTGTTCTTTTCTTTAGAGTTCTGTACCAAGGTGAGAGGTTTTTCCAAAGTAATTAATGGAAGATGTGATGTCTTGGAAGAGGAGTCAAAGCTCATCCCCAAATAAGGACCTGTTCATGTTGTTTTGTCCGTTCATTCAAATTTAGTTAGATGCACGTAGGCTACTGGCACGACCAATGGCTGCTTCAGGCAAGAAAGTATCGTTTCATTGCTGTGAGACACGTAACCATGCGCGATCACCGTCACCTGTGCAATATGGAAAGGGTTAAATTATGACCGTACCCAGACCGTCCATGTATGCAATAGTTGCCGGGCATTAGGCCTCATTAGACTCATGTTCATGGGCTTTTCATGTACAAAGGATTGAGAGTAGATGGCACAAACCCCAAAAGGTGGTTTATATATGATGTTTATATGGACCCCTAAGAAAAAGATATCTTGGGGTCTAACCCCATCTACTCTGAAACCACTGTAGATAACTATTCCAGTCAAATTATATAGTCGTGTCTGGGCTACCTCGTACTTCGAGCATCTCCAACTCGACCAAACCAAGTGACACAAGCACCAGTTGCGTGTTTTTTTTCTGAAAAACATCAGACAAAAAGTAGCTTTTTTGGCTGTGGAGTAGTTGTCTGGAAGCCCGTCCTGAAGTTGTTTTTCACTGGCTGTTCTCTCCCTGCATATGGGCTCCCAAGACTCATTGATCCCACCTCTTCCCAAACTGAGGTTTTGGCCGGTATCAAAGCGATTTCAACTCAGCGGCATGGGGCGGTTGGCATATGGTCGTCACTGGGAGCGCTGGGACTTCTGGGTGAATTGAACACCCCATAAAACGATCCCAAAGACTCCATGCGGAACAAGAACGCTACGAACGGGGCGACCCTGGCATCGGCGACTCAAACGGAGCGATCGCACGCTACGAACGGGGCGAACCTGGCCTTACTACGAACGGAGCAAGGACGCTACTAGATACTTCATGCATCACATGTAACATGGTATTTATGCAATCATTGACCCCTGAAACCATCCCAATGTAGGCATATTATATTCCATACATGGAGCCCATACATGGACCTGTCTGGGAATAGCCACTGAAAATGGGGACGGGACGGCCGTCGACGATGCAGAGTATGGACAAACCAGGTCCGTGATCGATGTTTGTGACCAAACTTCTCAGGCAAATCAGTGACCTCAAACGGAATGTTTCGTTCGGGAACAATCAAACTGAAGAAGGAAAGGCATTGGCCGCAGCTGAAGAAAGAGCTGAATCTGAAAATGGCCGGGGGGTCGTTAGTCATTTGCCAGCATGAATCTTCTCGGTAATTAACCTGTCTTGCTCCTTACATCATCGTAACTCCAAATTGTGCAATGTATTTCTTGGTGAAGTCTAAAGCATCAGCCCTTCTTGGCTTCCTCCACATCCAGAATCTACCAAATGGTCCGGGCTTAGAACCGATATCACTGTGGTCATGTCACCGTCCTCCAATGTCAGTGAAGCGAAACTCGCCATTCCAAAAAGTGCAATCAATTTCCCTGTTCACCTGTCTCTGGCGGTATAGAGTCAACTTGTTGCCAGAAAAGCACCCCTTTTAACCCAAAATATGCTCAACCACATCGTGTAAACAACCCAAATACCCGGCGCCAGCCAGTTTTTCGCCTGTGCCCGCCGGTGCCTCTGCGCCCCCTTCCATTGAAAAATAAACAAGACAAACTACACTCACTGGAATAATCATGAAAGTGGATAGCATGGCCTTGATTTCAGGTACCATGAAACAATAAGTCAGACATGAAACGCGCAGCATGTGGTGGTTGCTCCACTTTCATGAGCCAGGGAGTGGGCGGGCCACAACCCATGCCAGGCCCCCCATGCATCCCAGGTGCGAAAGTTCTTCTCCACAGTGGCCCTCACTTCTCCTCCAAGTCGCCGGTCGATCCAGGCTTGCAACCTTTTGGTGGGACGACCAAAGGAGCGGACGAGATGGTGGGACGGATGGGAGAACACGGTCAAGAATGAACCGGCATGGGTTCCTATATGCCCTAAAATATGTCTCATATGGAAGCGGAAAAAAAGACACCAGAATTTGGTTACACTCCCTGGAACTAACATGGAAGTGGAGAATGGCCCCTTGGAAGACCATTTTCCACTACAAACTGGTGGTTTTCCACTTCCATGTTAGTTCCAGGGAGAGTACATTGCATTTCATGGTCCGAAATCGGGGCCATGCCATCCACGTCCACTTTCGGGGAGTGCAACACACGTATACCGCCGTATACCTGTTCAATGTACTGGTGGGATACGCATGATAATCATGACACCATTCTCGAAATCAATACCTGCACAAGAACCCTCCGCAACAATCATGCTGAGTCAGAGTCAGTGTGTGAGGTGACATTCTGGCAGTTGGTGAGGTCATGATTCAACTCGGCATGTAAAAAAAAGAACAGCACCCCGGTCAGTGTCCAATGTGTCACGCGAGCCGCGAGCCAATGAGACTTGCACATCTTGTACAACCCTTTCCGCATACAACAAACAAAAAGTAACAACAAATAAACCAAACAGTAACAACGTACACATGCGGAAAGGGTATTTTACAAACAAAAATGAGTTACAACACGTATGTTACAAACAAAAAGGTAACAACAAATCAACGTGTGCAGTTCCATGGAGTTTGGGTGCTATCCATGGAGGAAGTCGGAGTGCCCCGAACATCACATCCACATCCACTGACTAAACACCACCCCGGACATGTAAGTCCTGGAATAAACAGTACCTTTTTTCTCCATCAGTCGTTTACTCTCCATGCGTTCCTTTGCCACCCCCCAGGTAGATCCTACAGGTATACCAGACCTTCGGAACTGCGGATTCCCGAGCAGTCCCATTGGCAGAAACAGCAGTCTGAAACAGGAGAAGGATCAGAATTAAAAAAAAAACATACTCCAAAACACGTCCAGTCCAGTAAAACCTGGTCTTTGACCTGCTGGAGTAGTGTTTCATTCATGACCAACTCCAGTATTTCATGAGGTCAGATCCTGGCCTTTTCGGGACTACTGCCCTACGCAGCAACAAGACCACTGGACCACTGGGCTCTTCAGGTGCGATCATCGGTCCAGGGGGCTGGTTCGGAAGCCGCCAAGCGAACCAACCGACAGATCATCCGAAGGAGAAGTCACCCAGTCTCGCGAAAAGAGAAATCACCCGAAACAAAACCGGACCTTTTGGTACAGCCTTTTGGTACAGTTTCCGGCCGGAAGGACCTGGAAGGTCCAATTAGTTTCATGTGAAGATGGGTTTTTGGATACGGTCAAGGGTGCACCATTGGACATGTATCACTCAGTATGATGTGTCGAACAACAACTGCAGGGGCTCTCTGGCTACCCCCGGCCACCCTCCCAACCACGGACATACGAATTTGACCTCATTCGTTGAGAAGTCCTCATCTTCCCACCAGGGCCACCCCAAATCAACAGCAAAGCTGTTGCTGCTTCGCCCGATGAAGTCGGGCACCATTCTTACATCCAAGGCGCGGGAAGCGGCCCCCTGGAAGCTTGAAATCCTGTGCCTTCGCCGCGACGCCGATCAAGGCCTGCAAACTCTTCAGAGCTACCCCAGCACGGAACTTAGAAGGGGACTCGGGCGCGGACTCGGGTCTATCTGCAAAAATTGCACAACCCAAGACGCGACCTTGGAGCGGCCTCAAATCAGGGTTTCGTGGGACCAATGGCAAAGCATGTGAACTCTACTGGGGAGTTGCAGCAGTTCCGACACTTTAAAGAACGGTATAGCATGGTATAGCAGCTATAGCACGCCTACAGAGTATAGTGCATCAGTACTCATGCGTGCAGTACCTCACTGACAATGGCTTTGATTTGTTCGTTTTCCCACACTGTGCCGTCTGCCTCCCGGAGCTGCGTCTCGAACGGTTGAAACCTCGTTGCACGGAAGGCATCGAGTCGTCGAGTCGGGCCGCATGCATGTATGTATGTATGTATGTATGTATGTATGTATGTATGTATGTATATGTGTATGTGTATGTGTATGTGTATATGTATGTGTGTATATGTGTATGTGTATGTGCATGTGTGTGTGTGTATGTGTGTGTATGTGTGTGTATATATATATATGTGTATGTATGTGTGTATGTGTGTATGTATGTATGTATTTATGTATGTATGTATGTATGTATGTGTATGTGTGTATGTATGTATGTATGTATGAAAATGCGTATGTGTATGTGTAGGTGTATGTGTATGTGTGTACGTGTATGTGTGTACGTGTATGTGTATATGTATGTGTGTATATGTGCATGTGCATGTGTGTGTGTGTATGTGTGTGTATGTGTAGATATGTGTATGTATGTGTGTGTATGTATGTATGTATGTGTGTGTATGTATGTATGTATGTATGTACGTATGTATGTATGTATGTTTGTATGTATGTATGTATGTATATAAATGCGTATGTGTACGTGTATGTGTATGTGTGTACGTGTATGTGTATGTGTATGTGTATATGTATGTGTGTATATGTTTATGTGTATGTGCATGTGCATGTGTGTATGTGTGTGTATGTGTGTGTGTGTGTCTGTGTCTGTGTGTGTGTCACCCCCGGTGCCAAAGGGTTCACTGCCATCGTTACCGTCACCAACTTTTTCCAAAGCAGGGGGTCGCTGGGGATTCGTGCAGTCAGCGACCAACGAAGACGCTGCACGTTTCCTGTGATATGAGTCGAGGACGCTCGGCTCACGTACCTGCGACAGTTTTGAACTTTTGCCCACGCTGTTCCAATCTCCTTTGTTTGCTTCCATGGTGGTTCCACGATACCTCCCCCAAACCAGTTTTCCACCGCTGCCTTCAGCCGCCGACGTTCAGCCGCGCTTCTGCAGACAAGAGAACAATTTGTTCAACATTTCAGTTTACGCTGACCCTGTCACCTTGCGTTTCCCTCATTCCTTTTGACTTGGGAACTGAGTTAACTGAATACAATTGTCAGAGTGTGTTTCGCTCAGCCGTCCCACTCGGGTGCTGAGTGTGATCCCCGTCATTGGGGCGCTGTCTCATCGTGCAAGCATTAACTGACCTCACCACTTTTCACAGGAATTCCACTGGAAGTCACCGCCACAACCACCGAATTAACTGCCACAACGGCCGCCGGGCCAAAAAAACGGGATTACTTAGTCAGCCGCCGGGCTATAAAACGGTGCGGTGCTAAAACCCCCCAATGAGGCAGGTTTCCCAACCCCCCCCCAGCTGAGTTCAACTCCCTACCTAATTAGGGCAACATAGGGAAATGGTACTCGACACACTTGTGTGTCGGTGCCTGTCCCTGTGTTGTTCCTTTTCTAGTCTTTCCTACCCGGGCGGTCTAAGACTAAAGTCCCGCTCCCTAGCTATTGCACGCAATTCATTTCTGCTAAGTAATCAGTAATTCTAGAGGGCTAAGTATTCATACACACACATGTACATACACTTCCCTGCCCCCCGCTTTCCTTCTTACGCTTTCGGTCGTTTTTTTGGGCTTTCTCTCAGGCTTTTTAGGTTGTTCTTGAGGCTCGTTTCCCTACCCCAGTCAAGGGCTAAGTATTCATTTTTCCTACACCTATCTTTCTTTCTTGCCCTCTTAGCGCTGCTCTTTCTGTCTTTCTTTTCTTTTGTTTCTAAGGCTTTTTAGGTGACTATTTAGGTTTTTCACATGCGCGCCGCGAAGCGGCACCGTGTGTGTGTCACCCCCTGTGCCAAAGGGTTCACTGCCATCGTTACCGTCACCAACTTTTTCCAAAGCAGGGGGTCGCTGGGGATTCGTGCAGTCAGCGACCAACGAAGACGCTGCACGTTTCCTGTGATATGAGTCGAGGACGCTCGACTCACGTACCTGCGACAGTTTTGAACTTTTGCCCACGCTGTTCCAATCTCCTTTGTTTGCTTCCATGGTGGTTCCACGATACCTCCCCCAAACCAGTTTTCCACCGCTGCCTTCAGCCGCCGACGTTCAGCCGCGCTTCTGCAGACAAGAGAACAATTTGTTCAACATTTCAGTTTACGCTGACCCTGTCACCTTGCGTTTCCCTCATTCCTTTTGACTTGGGAACTGAGTTAACTGAATACAATTGTCAGAGTGGTGTCTGTCTGTGTCTGTCTGTCTGTAAGTATGTATGCATGCATGCATGCATGTATGTGTGTATGTATATAATATGTACTCTACTTTGACAGTACTTGGCCCTCAAAATAGTACCTTTTTCTGCTGACGCGCCATCTATTATGCAAACAACGCATAAATGCACATGTTTCCCGTACAGACTCCGATCGACTGAAAATTCATGAAAAAAGGAGGTGAGAGTAGATGGCGCATTTTTTACTAGACCTAATGGAATTTTAGCCTTGCATGGTGAAATAACCTACCAATTGAGCCATCTTCCAAACATGGGAGCATCCATGTCCAGCGAGCCGGGGGGCCATCTATATATAGAAAACATTGTGCCATGTACTCCCCGGATAGTGTATATGTATATGTATTTGTATGTATGCATGTCTATTTATGTATGTATGTATGTATGCATGCATGCATGTATGTTTGCATGTATCCATGTATGCATGTACGTATGTATGCGTGTGTTTGAATGTATGTAAGCATGTAAGCATGCAAATATGTTTGGTGGTGATGGAAGGGGTGGTGAGGGCCTCATTGTTGTTGGTCAGGTTGATAGCGCACTTTAAAACCAGTGCCATGCATTCTGGCCATGGAGTATGTATGATGTATGTATGTATGTACCTGGACCCTGCAGTTTGTACAGTACCCTAGACAATGGGACTTCACCCGAACAAACAATAAATACTTGTACCCATCTTCTGAGGTGCTTGGAGGTTCTAGGTGTGTATGTATATATATATATTATACACTGAAAATAACTTTTTAGATAACAATAAATATGTAGTCGTGAGACGTGGTTTAACCTTTACATACCTTTATCCTGAATGCTGAGAATTCTGGTATATTCTGGTTAGTTAAATGTTCAGGAGTTACTTTATCTTATGGAGCTGATGTTGTTCCTTAGACCTTGAGATCAACTCCACAGGAACAACTATGAATAGAGGTGGCAAACTGAGAGTCTTACTCCTTGAACAGCCGACAAAAACCATGAACCACTTGAACAGCCGACTAACCCTTGAGAACTTCTCCACATGAAGGTGCTGCAGGGTGGAGGCCCTTTCTTTGGATGTTCGGATCCCTTTCTCGCACGGATCGCTGGATGTACGCTTTGCCCACCGACTCCCTTGGGGTGCTAAAGGGGTGGAACCGGACAGACTGTCAGGGACAGTTGCAACCCACCAGACCCCACCAGACCGGTAAGGCCGCTTTCATGTGTTTCTGACGATGCGCTGTCGAGAGGATCATCCTGCAAAATCCTGCTATGTAGACCTATGACAACAATGACATTCTTCGAAATTCTTCGAATACAAGGAAACAAATACACTAAAGCATCCTACCCACCCCTGCAAAGACCTAAGGCCTCCGCTCATCTGGCGGAAGTTGCCGGAACCAGGCTTCAACATTCATGGTGATAGCGCTGCGGTGATTGCTATGGAGGAGTCAGTATGTCAAGAAAGTGTCACTGGCTGCAATGATAACCCGATCATGATCCGATGCTCTTGCAAACTGCAAAATCATTACATGACAAAAACATATTTCGGATCTTCTCATACCATGAACCATGTTGGGCCGCTTCTGATCCGCGGTCGGCGTCGCCGGGCCGACCGCTCCCTCTATTGAGCCAACATGAGCCAACAAAGCTCCAACCAGTGGCCTGTTACCCATGGTATCCCATGGTCCATCCCTCAAACGTGGACAAAAACACAACATGCACAAATACCCTGGCATTTGCCGCGGTCCGTTGGGTGATTCTCGAAATGACCGTGAAATGGCCACGACATGGCCGTGATCACGTCGTGACATGATTTGTTTTGGGCGCCCCGAATGATGTTTCTAAAGCGTCTCATGCCTCTCATGCGTCTCATGTGCCAAGACGTTTTCCCGCTGTCACCTGGCTGGCAGCCACGTTTTCACATGGGCAGGGTAGGGAAGTCATGACTTCCGAACGCACACCATGCAGCGAAGCAGTGACTTCAGGTTCAGTCCTCAGCCTCCCAGTAAAGCTCACGCATCATGAAGTAAAGAAAGCAACAAATCCAGCCCAGTGATGTCCAGTGAGGCGGCCAAAGGGCATCTGCTCAGGTGCTATGACCCGCTGGTGAGGCCAGCACATGTGGAAGACGAACTCGAGACTGGAACACACCCCATTCCGCCCTGGATGGACCTGCAAATCGCTCTCTTGCGCCCCGGAACGAGCAAGTGCTACTCTTTTAAAGCAAAGGCACCAACTGTTGCCGCATTGCCATCCGACTTCGCTGCCCTGATTTGCTTGATCGCCCGCTGGTCGACCCCTCATCTTCGCTCACTTGTACTCGCCGAAGGTCGAGCGGCTTGGACTGATGAACACCCGCCTTCAACCTCCGCCCTCCCAGTGGTAGCGCTGCTCCCGTTGCATGCGCCGTCGCACCTGGAACCAACCCGTTTCATTCGCCGACTGAAAGACCTCCTGGGCTGCGACGGCACACAAAACCGAAAGGACACGGAGCGACGCACCCAGAAAGGTTTGTAATTTTTAGGGTAACAACATATTTACCCAAAGAGTTTCAAAGGTGTTTTTTGCTTTTTAGGATCCCAAATGAGTGGATAATGAAAATGCCTACTACCCTCCATAAGCATAAATTAATAAAAAACACCCCTGTTGGAACATCCTTTCATATCCTTTCTGTAGGCATCTGTAGGCGTTCAACGCGTTTTGAATTGAACATAGGGAACTTCGACAAACTCCCACGGTTGCTGAACGAACATCTCGAACGAAAGTGTCAAGATTTGCCAAACTCTACAAATCCACATCTCTTCCCAACAAGGAAAATGTCACCTCCACAGTTATAAATTATAAAGGTCTCCGGTCTCCACACACCATCACACAGCCATCCCAGAGATTTCGGTCTGTGGATCCAGGAAAGAGACTTCGGGTGAATGCACTAACCGTCTCCCAAGGCTCAGGTCATCCACCGAGATGGTTCGATCGAGGGAGACGGTCGAGAGGTCCTTCCAAAACGGAGACCGAATGGATGTGACAAAATCACTCACCGGGGATAGTCTCACATAATATACAGTAGATGTTCTTCCTGGTCATGGTTTTCACCCCCCCAGGACCATATTTAGTGGATGTCCTTATACATGTTCCCTTAACACCACTTCTGGGATGCCAGCGGCGGTGTCCGTGTCCGTGGGGCTTCAGCAAGCCAGCGAAATAGGGAAGGCAGTTCATTGAACTCTTAAACCGGGTCAGAAATACTGGGAGTTGGTCACAATCATCTAGACTACTCGAGATGCGGTTTTTCAGGACCAGGTAGAAGACTGGACCTGGACCTGGGAGTTGAGTACTGGAAGTTGAAAGAGTCAAGATTGGCACTACGATCCTCAAAAGTACTCTAGAAAATAGAACATGTGACATGACCCTTGTAAAAACAGGTACAGCACTTGTACTCATTCTGCTGTACACTGGAACCAATAGTTCTTATACTCCCTGCAATCCTTGAAGTGGATGTCACCCAACTTGTTGAGGAGAACCATGGCGAACCTATAGGTTTACCTTGGAAGCTGCTGTTCTGTTGTTTGATGTGGGTGTGTAGCTCAAATAGGGAGACCCCCAAGGCGTTCCGACATCCAAGGTTCGGAAAATAGCCGGCCCAGCCAGGGCCAGGGAACCTCTCTATTAAAAATAGACACACATCCCTGAGAACGTTTGGCCGCCTTCTTTTTTGCTGAGAATCTGCCATCATCGCATCCAAGTCTCTGCCGCCTGAAAGCAAAGCACGGAGAGGGGATATGACTCAAGAAACTTCATAGCCTACAACTGCAGTCTGCCCCAGTAGAACTAGCCCGGTCCTGAAAACCTCCTTTGGTGTTTAATGACCAACTCCTGTAACATGAGGACATTGACCTGTAGGGATAGCAAACATACAGTATCCCAAAATCGACATGTTAACATTTAAAACCGAAGTGTCTAAAAGCACCTTCATGGCCACAAAAGCGCATGTGTCTGTGTCATTGTGTTTCGCGCGTAACGGGTTCTGCCCAATGAATGAATTCTTTTGGTGGCTGTATACTCTCACCCGATGCAAACCTTGCCTGAGATCAGGAGATGTGTGCTTGGCTTCTGAAGCAAATTCCAAAGCTCCTCGCCGTCCTTGAGCAGCTGATTCCGTAGCTCCACCAGATCATCGACGGACGAATATCGGAAGTTCTTGGGGTAGGAGGACTCGTATGCATTCATCCTTGGGGAGAACAATCCGGCCGTGCATAAACGCAGAACTCTTGGCTTAAATCCTCTCACAATCCGCCCTCATCTAAATCCCCATCTAAGCAAAAGTTCTGACGGAAAAAACGACGTACTACACACACGAGCATGTTGATTAGTTGAAGCTTTACCACCGTGTTATTCTGTTGTGATTATATATTGCTCGAACAAATGCTGCGCAGTTGGCAAGTGTTTTAAGAAAATTACTATGCGCTTGAAATTAGACTCGAACTCTCGGGGAAAGTAAATCTCTCAGACTCTGCTTTTGGCAAGAAATAAACAAAAAGTACAATGACATATATAGCTGGATACATAGCTCATAGTGAGTGGACACAGGATTCAGAAATGTAGTTTAGACTCTAGGTTTTTGCAAGGGAAGGGGTAAACAAAAAATATAGACTAAAACCATCTAAAACCCCCCAAATCTTATCACACTGATCAGTCGTAGCTCAAAGATTTGGCAGACATGTTTAAGGCCATCAGCATCCCAACAAACTTGCTGGCAGCCCACAAAATGATCAGAGCTCACCTGATCATGCTGCAGCAATCTGAAGGCTATCATCAAACGTTTTCTGCTGAGAAAGTCGGATGTGGAACTCAGGTGCTGAACTGGCACCAGTACCGTACTGGTTTTGGCTGACTCCCAAGCAGAAGCTCCCTGGAAAAATAGAGCACCGAACTTTCCACCTATCCAAAAAAGGCTTTTCGATGGTCTATGATGGTCTATGCTTTTCTGGTTATCGGCTTCCCGGGTAGGGTCTTCCTTGGACTTCAGTGAGATGAGATGTGCTTCTCGTGGCATTGCAGTCAGGCTCCAAGAATCATGGACCTGCAGCAGTCCGGATGTAAACTGAAAGTTTGTAAGCTAATGTTTTCTTTGGACGGCAGTTTGCTTTATTAAGTCCTAGGCCTGGGGCAGAGTGCATGGATCGGTTCTTTCAGAACTAATATCCGAAACATGTTCAGTTCATCCAGGTGTCTCATCCTCATACATCTCATGCCCTGCGAAAACGACCCGTATCGCTCCATCGAAGCTGCCTTGCTCCTTCCGATCGTGGAGGAGCCGACGAAGATGCGCGCGAACGGGTGCCAGGCCGAGGTCGCGAGCAACGAAGATCAAGGTGTGCCCACGAAGATCTTCGGGTAGGAGAAGCTCTCTCCCCATGGGGCCTACCAGATTGCTCAAACCGCGTCAATGGGAGTACCAAGCATCCAAAGTCATCCAAAGTACAGCATTCCCTAATTCCATGGCTCTTTGGTTCCAGAGAAAAACCACATCAAGGAGAGAAAGACCAGGGAGATCCAAGAATTGCGGACATCGAAATCATCGAAGCATGATGGTGCCTCTTCGAAACAGAACGGGTGCTCCCCAAGGTTTTGAGCTAGTGTGTGCTCCTGCACAAACACATGCAAACTATTTAAGAAGCTTGGAGAGAGCACAATTCAGTGTTCTCGTTCCGCACACCCGCTCTCTTTCTACCGGTGGTTAAACACCCCTAGACCGGTCGAAAACTCGTCGCCTGTGATGGTGACCTTGTCACCGAGCTTTAATGAGCAAAGGTAGTTGGAACATGAAGCTTGATACCTTGGATTGGCTTCTTCGGAATCCAGAAAAACGTTTTGTTTTGAAACAAAAGACAAATAAAACGTTTGGAACAAAAGTCACACCTCTTCCCAGGCTACTAACCCATTGATTCACCCCGGAACCGGGAAAATAACTGGAAAGATATGACATCACCCGAAAACCGCCCAAACACCAGGACACTCGTCCTCTCGAGTCATCACTCCATCCGCGCTTCGCTTCGCGGCCAGCACTCGCTTCACGCACAGGGAGAAGGTCTTGGACCTCTGGTCATCACCAGCTCCTTGGATTTCGCTTCAGGCAATGTATAGGAAGCAATTCAGAAAACCCCCTTAGCAAAGGATGTATCGACATAAACATCTTCCCCAGTGGTGTGAAAAAGGACCATTTGTACATTCACCATCGTTCTCCAAGGCTCGAGATGAGGCGATCGGGTACAAGCGCACCAGGGCCAAGGCGGCGTTCGGCGAGGCGGTGACCGTCGGAAGGACGCCAATCGACTGACCCTCCAGAAACTTCACCTCCAAGTGTCAAATGGATCTGTGAAAATACGAAAACGATGCCTGGTTGACTGGCACGTCTTATTTTAAAATGAATCTCATTATAGGAATGGAAGGGCCATACCTTTTGACCCCAGAGACCCTGGAAGACCTGAAAAACCGCTTGGCTGTGAACACTTGCAGATTGTTCTATGACGTGCTTGGCTGTGGACGCTCAAGTTACGTGCTTTGCAAATTCACAATGTCACAACTGGCTGATTGGACGCAGTGAGTTTGTGCTACGATCGAAGCACAGGAAACACACATTAAAATAAACATTTGATTAACATAACTAGACTGGATATAAATAGAATAATGACTGGAGAGGCGAGTGTGACATAGTTACGTATAGTTATTAAACATCTGATTTTACAATCATCTATTGGCAAAATCACATGCAGAACATGCTTCCCACGGCAACATGAGGAAACCAGCTCCACAGCTCCATCGATCGCCCAAGCGACCTTTCCATGATGGCTCAGCGTGAGATGATGGATCTCGAAATCTCCAGTGCTCATAAGCATCTGAGGATGCTGATGGTTTGGAACCAAGGTCGCTCGAAATGGCACCTGGCCGGCACATGGCACCGCCGAGAACAGGTGGGGAGTGTGGCCTCAGAATAAGTGTCAAGATGTGCACACGTCTCGTCTCGCGAGCTGTATACACACAAACAAGTTGAAACAGCTTTCAGTTCATCTAGAATCTATATATATATAATATATATTAGCCTGCTGTTGAAATAAACTCTGCTCGCCCGAGCCAAGGCGTGGGGCTGCATTATGCACTCCTTGTTGCCACACACTGAGAAGTTTTTTTCCCACGTCCATTTCGACTTCCGGTCAAGGTAAGTCACTGCCGCATGGTATTCAATAGGATTCAAAAGGAGATCTCAACATCAACGGAGATTTGCTTCAAACCTCTGTCGCTGGAGTTTCCACCCCCGGAGGGAACATCAAGGGAACAGTTCGCACCAGTTCTAGGAATCTCATCCTTCACTCTTCAACAACCCCAGAGTTCTTGCGGCCGAAGGTGTGTGGAGGTGTGCTGCGAACATGTCATTGTGCGCCCATGTCCACGACCTGGGACTCAGGACTGAAATACGGTACATGCCGACCCGGTCGCACCTCTTTTCAGCCAATTCGGATGGAATTTTCAGGGGTATGTAGGCATATATATATATATATATATTAATTATATATATAGCTTTGGGGTACGAACTCACAAGCTCCTCTGATTCCTCAAAAAAAGCTGTTGTACTCTCATTCTCCATCCCTCTTTTCGGGATCAACCGATTGGGCAAAGACCTGTGGCACGTGACCTCGAGAAAGCCGCAGGCCGATGGTGGCGGAGTTTCTGGATGGCCGGATGGCCGGCGCTCAATCCCTCAGAGTACACCTTTGCACATGTTTTTGTTGGTGAATGAACCTTCAAAGTGACCGTCTTGGAGATCCTGGAACGAGGTCACTTAAGTCCCTAAAGAGGTCACAAAGAGAGACTCTTACAGAGATCACACAGCAGTCACAAAGGAAAGGGGTGCCCATTGGAGGATAGGGGTGCCCAGAACATCCACTCACTTAAAGTGACTCAAAACACCCCGTCTTGTGACTCCACTCGTGATACTATTTTGTAGGGAATCTTCTCTACATCTCGCCGCCGGTCGACGGACCGGTGCGGGGAGTTGCACTAAGAAGACGCGAGAGGAGGTGCCTTTGGACTGAAGAGATTCCAAGGGATCTTTCGTCCAGCATGCATTCGCCAACCATTCTCAGTGTGTGTCTTCCTTGGTTAAAAAGAGAAACGACGAATCCACAAGCTGGGTTTTTGATGGTTTTTGCATTGCAGATTCTGAGTAGAAAAGCTGTTCGCTACGGCTGTCCAGGTGCACGCAATGTTTCAGTGTAAGATATATATATACCCTAATAGGAATCCACTGCCACCTTCTCAGGTGGTACGACTGGACCCTCCTGGACGGCGCCCACACAAAGTCACTCCAAGCACACCCTCAGTCAGGTGTGGAGATGTGGTTTTTATGTATTCTCTTTAAGGGTTCCCTCGGGTTCCCTTTCATTCCTAATTAGGGTGTCAACGAGCCAGTCTGAAAGACAACAAAGCCTGGCTGAGGGTTGAAAAAACGAGTCCGGAAAAAAACGATGCCTACGAAGAACTCGTCGTGTTCGTGAGCGAAAACCGTCTGCTTCGACGAGTCAAAAACCGACGAGTCGCTCCTCCACTGCAGTGAATGACACTGGAGGAGCTCCTCCAACTTAGTGGGCCAAACAGTTGGCCTCTCAGTTGGAATGGCAGTCTTCCTTGCCACTGAATGGCCAATGTTCCAGTTCCGTCCACCGTGCGCCGTGACCGAACCACCGTCCAGTCGGCGCCGTCGCGTCCTGTCGACTTCGGTCTTCTTCACCACGGGTTCGTGACCGAAGGACGGCAGGGAATCAAGCGACTGGTCACGAACTGAAGAACCAGGTACAAGATGGTACACTTCCTGGAACTAACATGGAAGTGGACAGTGGCCCCTTGGAAGACTATTGTCCTCTAACAAGAGGGGGTTGTCCATTTCCATGATTGTTGCAAGCAGGGAGGGTACATGGAACACATCACTTCAGCGATCCACTCTTGTCCTTCCAGAATCCACAGCCTGAAATGGAATGGAACATGCCCATCCAGAATACCTAAGAATCCTTGAACCCTCCATAGCAGGTGTTGTAACAAAAATACCAATGACTTGCTGGTCGAGAGAATAGTCTTCAATGATGCAATGGGGTCGATTCCGTCTTCCCTGAGTATGGTATTCAAGGGTTGACTTATGGTGAGAAGGACATGCGATATTAAACATAACATGACCAGCATGAAATATTCGGACAGTGCAGCCGTGATTCTCATCTTTCGCAGTCAGGAGGATCATGAAAAGAAGCAACTTCACCAAATGCAGCCTGCTCTTCTTCCCCCATGTCTCCATCTCAAGCAGCTCGTGAGACTAAGTCGGGTATTCCTGCATCTGACTTGAGTCATCTTGAGCCACCATACAATATATAATGGAATATAATGTAATATAATATAATAGAATATAAAACAATACAATATATATATATTCCAATGTATTAATGATGTATTAAGTAGTCTTCCAGAAGATATGAAACCACCTGCAATGGGAAAATCCGATCACTGAGACGGCGTTTATGTTCTTGGAGTGCAGGACATGCTGTCAAACGGCACACATGAGAATTATCTTGATATAGTGGTCGAAGCGGCATATCTTTCTTTACAGAAGCTGAACGTCAGGCAATGGAATTGCCCCATAATATGGCAGTGGGTCAAAACCTGGAGAACCTGAATGATCCCGCAAAATGAACCAAACGACTACTGTAGATACTTCACATTGTGAAGCAAAACACCTTGATTTGAGGTGATTTGGCCCTTGACATGTCTTGACCCACACCCAATATCTTCTCTTGACCGTAGACTGCACTTTGGCATTCTCAGTCACCAAAAGCCCAGTCCTTCCAGCGCACCTCGGTCGGACCAACGCTGGCGAGATCGTTCGACGCACCGAGTGGCTCACATCAATCAAGTGCTTCAGGGCAACTCTGAGCGGCTGGGTCCAGGAAATCATATCCATCCCCAAACACTCCAATGACCCCCTGGAAGAACATGTCCGCATTAAAATTCACACCCATATGGGGACGGGATGTGTCAAAACTTGGAGCTAGACCAGGTGACACTCCCCGGTGCCATGACCCACTGCCACACCAAGCTGCCTCACTTGACAATGCGGGACAGAGCTGTCTGATCCAAGGAAATTCATCCTGTTGACTGTCTGATGTTCCTGATGTGACTGATATGGTATCTTCCAAACGCCATGGACTCTGCAAAGTTTGACCCCTATAGGACTACTTTGGAATACAAACAAGGTCCCATGTACTGCATGACGCTATATGACCCTATACATGACCCTATTCTACATGATCCTATATGACCCTATACATTGCATAGCTCCTTTTTCATGCCCCTAAATAACCCTCCAGACGGAGGAGGGTGCCTGCTTAAAGGATTAACCCCCCAAAAAATCAAACACAGCACAAGTCGTTGGGTACATGTCCTCCAGCACTCAAACACAGCTCGAGCATCCGGACTGACGCGCTTTTCAAAGGACATCTGAGGAACTGGAAGATCGTGAAGAGCCTGCCATGTTCCAAGGCTGCTTCGCCGCGAACTCGTGATGATCAGCAAAAAGTAATCCCAGACGCCGTCTAGCCTGACACACTCACCATTGAATTTAATAGTCTTTACTCTTTACCGAACAACCGTTTTACTAAGGATTCTACAAAACCGGGGTGAACAATTCTTTTTGGAACTAGTGGAGACGTTCTTGACACTCAAAAAGGGAGGAGTCTGGCGTGTTTCATGCAGCCAATCACCGTTTTTCGGGTCGCCTGTGGACTCCGACTCGCTGGAGAAGTCGTCGGAGATCTTCCTTGCCCTGACTGTTGGAGATGGTTCTGAAGGTGGTGGGAGATGGTGGGAGGGTTTCAAGGGGTTTCAAGAGATTTCTCCATCTTTCACCTGCCTGAAAAGTGTTGTCTTCATGGTGAAATGAACATCTATAGTGTTTTTTTCCTTTGGGATATGATTCATTTTGCATATTGTGCACTGGTCAAAAGAGACAGTAGAGAACCACCCTGAACGTGGTAGCCTCAGAGTTCATCCCCGGCCGAGGAGTCCATGAAATCTGAGACCTTCGATCTCAGATTCCTGGCAGCCCAGTCATGGCTAGGACGAGTTCGTACGGAGGTTCTCCCTATTAGCCGTTCTGGGATGTTCTGGGTGTCGCATGGGACCATGACAGACGGGTGATAGGACACATACAAAAAACCACCCAGGTCACCAAGTTCCCATCGTGAGACTCTATGGTCTGATATGGTCTGATCCTCAGAGATGGTCTGACTTAGTCATGGGTGGAGGGATGGCCTGACGATGTCCAAGCACGTCTTTTTTGTCAGCCCTGGTCCGCCCGAACGAGTCCAAGTTCCATTCAAAAGCGACAACGATTCAACGAGACAACTGGTCAACTTCTCCCATGACACCCGTTTTCTCTCAAACAAGCATAGTGGTCATTGCAGTTCCAGTGGTCCAAGAAGATCACATGCTGCATTTCCCCGTAGTTCGTACTAATTTAATACTTGAACGTTTGCCGTCCAGGAATCGTGAAAGAAATAACACAAATCCCCCACAAAACGATTAAGCCTTGGGGAAATCAAGATCACCCTTTAAAAACAAACAACAAGCCTAATACAGTTGTGGTTTCCAGAAAAGTTGCCAAAAATCTGGGAGATTCTGTCGGTGTTCTTCAAGCCTCGCCACAAAGCTGCACCACAAATTCACTGCGTGGCCTATTGGAGTTGTTCCCGAGGCAGGGGCAAAGCCTCGGGAACAAGATAGGTGAAACCGGACTGGACGATCCGGTGCAGACCTCACGACTGAGCTCTCCAGAGGCTGGGCACCATGAAGTCGCAAAGTGGGTCCCACGGTAAATAGCTTGGGGAACCGATTCCAACCGCAACCACCGTCCCATCAATGACCTTCCCGATGCCTAGGCCTAGTGCTAACGGAAGATACTCTGGGTGGGCGATTTGGCAGGTGTTGCTGTGAGAAGGAGACATGCAGGTCCGTCCCACCTCAGGAGTGGGTTGGCTGTCAACGGTGGATCAAAGTCATCCAGTTAGCGACCGCTTGGTCCGCCCCACAGAAATAACCGCCTAAAGAATCAACTTCTGGCCGTGAGCACAACCCTCTCCCAGCTGGGGCAAATTCTTGGCACTAACCACCTTCCCTCCCTCCCTATTTGATGAACCCCTTTAATTGCGTCAATCCCTCATCCCATGATCCTATTGTTCATCAAACACGTATTGTCAAACACGTCTGTTTGATGCTGGCTCATTGTTGGCTCATGGCTTTGGCATTGTCCATTCAGTGAAACTCATTATGGGCCAAATTGGTGGGTGTGTGTATTATGTGTGGCATTTGCTGCACACATGCACCTCGCAAGCTTGTGGATCATCTTGTCCATGGCATGGTAAAAGCACTCTGCAATATGCACTTTCTTCATTGCAAATGTCTCATTGGTCCCAGGCACCTGCCTCATGCCATTCTTCATAAACTGGTCCCTGACATAAGTAGGACTTAAACCTATGACTACCTATCTGTATCAATCAACTGCATGGCTGCAGTCTAACCCTCGCAGATCCCCTAGATCGCCGAGAATCCCACAAGCACTCCTGGCAAATCAGACATAAATTGCGTTATAAAACCCTACCCTACCCAACAAACTACTTTTTCAAACTCTCACAGGGCATCCCGCATAATCCCTCTATATACTCCTAACTAACCACTTTCAAACAAATAAATAAACATCATGAAGGAAGAGATGTTGTCTTTGGGATCCTTTCTCATGAAAAGATTTAGTCGCTGACCTCTCCGAATTGACCCACCCCAATTTAAGAAAGATCCCGACCTTCTGGTACAGGGTACATACCCAATAACACGCTCACGGACCCAAAAGCAGTCTATCGTTATCACTTTTGGGGGTGGCAGGTAGGGACATCAAACACACAGTGCTTCTTCAAGTGGCATGTGCTTCAACACGAAGGCAAGCCCTTTTCGGCCTCTCCTGTTGCTATCGGAATCGTCCAGGTGAAGAGCAGGAACGGAGTTCAATACATCTTTCATGGTGATGCGTTCGATCTACTTTGCAGCAATTATATTATCCCATTTGACCTCTCTGTTGATAGGAAAACACATGCGTCGGGTGGTTGGTGATTCCAAATAGAGGTCACTCAGCTTCTATGGTGCTTCAACCAACACAGGTCAGTCTCAAACTTTGTGAAGATCTGGGGACTGGATGTGATGGTTCCACAAAACCTTTGCCTGCTTGCTTCTCACACTGGGTCCCTGCTTCATGAAGCCACCTCGGGGCCAATGACGGCACACAAGCGCTTGGCGCCACGAAATAGGTAAGCAAGTGACCCCATATCATTGAGGCTCATAATACTTGGCACCGTTGCTTTTTTTTAAACATCTTTTCTGGAGCAAAACAACATGTCGGCTAGTAGCAGTGGTAGCAGTCCTCTTGGTGGCCAAGGAGTACTGGTAAAAAAGCCCAGTGGTCGTGGCCAGGGCGAGCAGCACCACCTCCACCGAGCAAATGATACCTGGAGAGAATCTGATCATGGGTCAACCATCCTACTGCAGTGTTCCGATCCCACAGCGGTTTTCACAGGAATTGGCTGTAGCTCCAACATGGACACCCAAAGCTTGTGCCGATGGTGACCGTCATGCCACATGCGCGACACGCGGTGACTTCAGCCAGCCACACCGACATGAACCGGCTCCAGCCCCCGCTCCAGTCGATCCGAACCCGGGGGGACTCCCCTCCGGTCCGGTGCGGACCCGGGGGGCACTGCTCCACATATTGGATTGGAGGGTCTCCTGGACAATCCGTGGCCTCAACTCGCGGATCGACTGCGGATCGGCGTTGCGCCCCAAAATGGGTGAGCGTTGGTGAATGGTGGCTGCTACACTCCCTGGAATGGAAGTGGAGAACCACCGGTCTGTATAGAGGAAAATGATCGGGGGCCATACCATCCACTTCCATTATATATTTCCAGGGAGTGTAGACTGTAGACCCTATACCACTGCCACCGTACCTCAGGTTCGACACGACCCGACCCTGGCGCCTCACCCGTCGCTGAACACATCACCCTCTCAGAAGGTGGCAGTGGATCCATAGAGAGAGTCCAACAGACTGTAACTTCCAATCCCTTGAGCTGGAGAAGGGAAGTAGGATCCAATGGCTAGAGACCCTGCTAGAAGTAACCCACGTACCACTGACTGGTGCGAGTGCTATTTAACACCAGATTCTGTAGGATCCATTCATATCCAGCCACCTTCATTTCGAACCAGTCGATCCAGTCGGACCATTAAACATGGTCAGAAAGCCATCCTAAAGGACCGTGAGATTCGGGGGGAAGCTGTGCATACTGAGGTGGACATACAAGCTGGAAAACAGGCATTAGTCAAGGACATGAACCATTCAGTTGTAACAGCAGCAACTCTACGCACCCACAACACACTCTTTATATAGTATATATCCCAAACATTCCCAAACATGTATGGAATAGTTACATGCATTTATATACCCATGTATGATCCCAATGTAGGTAACTATTCCATACACGGATGGTCTGGGTGTAACTATACCCTAAGCACCAAAACCCTATAAATTTGTAGGGTCGATGGAAAAACCTAGGGTTTCTCCGTTTCTGAAGCAAACCCAATCATTTCCAAACCAGTATTAAAATACGGGTTTAGTACGGTTATGTACAAGTTAAACATGGGTTTTGTACGGGTTAACGATCAACTACGATGGTGTTTTCGGCCATTCCTGCTACATCTTCATCAAAACATTTCCACGACGGTTTTGATCTTCAGACCCCGCAAAACTGCACACGGTTTGACCAAAGATCTGGAAAAGAACAGCGAACCCACCACACCGCCGTGTCTGACTCCCGAAGCTGTTTCCATGAAAAATGAAGGCAACCGTTTTCAATCAGTTCTTAGTTCTTAGTTGTTTAATGGGTGGGGAAACCAATCCCCAAAATTGGCTAAAGGCTGTCCATTGAACTGTCCACTGACTGGGTAGATCCGTAGATCGCCAAAACTCTGCCTCTAAAGCTCAGGTGTCACGATTCCGAAGCCTGAGCTTCAACCGACGCCTTTGGGCTTTATGCCACTGGTCCTCAGGTGTCACCAGGTTTCACCGCCCCTCGGGCCGACCCGGGTCGACGCCGCAGGGTCGCCCCGCCGGCCCTTCTTCCAGCACGAGGTTTGTCGCCTCTTGTCGCTGCTCACCTCGTGGGTCGAGGGACAAACCAAACAGATCGAGCTAGGAGTCATAGTCATTCGAGGTCATTTGTTTGTCAAATTGAATTAATATATGTGTAGGACTAAAATTGAAGGAAATTGAAAGAATATGTGTAGGACTACATGTAGAAGACACGTTCAGTTGAGTCACCATCAAGACACCATCCGTCTCCAACAAGTGAACTGATGAAGAATAATCCTCAATCCATTCAGCTCAACAGGGATCCTCAAAACTGCCCAGTTTCTTGAACTGCTCTGTATAACATCGCCATCCCCTAGGGCTCCAACCAGCGGTTTTCACATACTGATAGTGGTTTTCTGAAGGTTCGTCAGGTCCTTATCATGACATGTCTTTACAATATCTTATATATCTACATATCTACCTATCTATACTGATCTAGCTAGCTAGCTATCTATCTATGGAATCTATCTTTCTTGATCTTTCTTGTGTCCCTGCTTCAAGAAGCCTCCGCTTCAGGTGCCGACCTTTTCTTGAGACGTGTCCAGGACGTGTCCAGTCACTGAGTGTTCTGCCAGCACCAAGGGTTGGTACCTTGACCAATCGAGAGCCGGGGGATGGTGGGTCGAACTCTCAAGGAGGCCCCTGGCACAAAGGCGCGCTTAGCTTCCGGCGAAGGTCGAAGAACCCAAGTTCGACTATACCAGTTGGGTACCCCAGGTTACGGATCCTTTTTCAGGTCACGGTCACTTAGCCTCTCTTAAATTTGCGTCAAGAATCGTGCTGCATGCATGATCCACTCATGTCTCTCATGTGTAAAAACATGTTGTGAAAACTCCGTCTTCGTGACGACTGTGACTGCACATGGAATCTGGATGCCCCCAGCTGCGACCCTCCTGCTACTTCCCTCGTAAGCTAGTTAGCCGCTTTAGCCCATTCCTGTTTTTCATGCATTCGTGCATAAAGGTGGCGTCAAAACGGCGCTGATGAATGAGCTGGACTTTGTAGTCGTTTATCACTTATATTGTAATGACCATTTAACTATTTTGTTGTTTAAGTTGATATACTTCGATAACCCTGTATAGAAGATGTTTTCCCTGGGTCAAACCTTTGGTGAAAGTGCTATCTGAATGCTATCCATTCAAAGTTCCTACCGGCATTCAAAAATATGTTTTCTCTCCAAAAAACATGTCCGCAATCGTTCACCGGTGCAAGTCACGCATTTTGTCGCGTCTTTTTCTTCACCAGTTCAATCTGGTGCTCAGAACTTTCTTTGTTCCACGCTCATTGGGTGCCTTTGATCAAATATGTCGCACCAAGCACGAACACATTCATGAAGACCTCAGTCGTTGTGAAAAATACTAACACTGGCCCCAAAGCAGTTTCCACCACAACAAATGCACAACGTTGGGGTTCTGAAGACAACATCATGAACTGGATTCCCAACTAGACATGTTCAGTACTATGTTCAGTACATTGAACTAAATGTGTGGCAAACTATACCCAAACAATCGCATCACTGGGTGGGTCCTGGCAGCAACTTGCCCCTAACGGACGACCACCGCGTAGGCCGTTCACAGGCCGTTTGGGCCCAGCAACGCCCACGGTTAGCATGACGATCACGTAGCCGTGGTAGGCGTAGTGTGAGACGAAGGAATTCCTGGGTTCAAGCACTGGACGTGACCTCTCCTAGAATTGGTGGTTTTGGGTGGTGACTGTAGGCAATATTTGCAGTCTCAGACAGATCGCGTTTGGGCAGCACAAAGAAACAGTGACGCTCTTGGTGACGCTGCTAACGCTCCCTTCCCCCTATGGTGAAACATGTGTTTTAGGTGTCATGCTCCTCGTGGCACATGAGATCCGGCGAAAGGAAAAAGCCGAAAAACTGAGCAACAACGGTCCCGCTCCCGCTCCCGCTCCCGCTCCCGTTCAACAACAACAACAACAACAAGGTACAAACAAAAACTGCAGCCCCGTTACAACATATCTTCTTCCTTTGTCTCTACAAGGGGGTGGAAACAACAACTGCAGCCCCGTTGTTGTTCTTTGACCCCAAAAAAAGCAACAAGCCAACAAGTACAGTTCCACTACTGGTATAGTGTTTGTACTAGTGCTAATACAAGTGGTACTAGTACTATAGTAGTAGCACTGGTAGTAGCAGTAGTAGTAGTAGTAGTAGTAGCAGTAGCCGTCGTAGAGTAGTAATTTGCATTATGATTATTAGTAGCAGTAGTAGTATTATCCGGTCAGCTAAACCTCTGTATAACTTCTACTTAGAAACTCTACCACATCCTAGAAACAAAAACCGCAGCCCCGCTGTTGTATTTTGGACTCCCCCTCACGAAAGGTGTTGTTGTCTCTACCCCTTCTCGAAACGAAGACTGCAGCCCCATGTTGTATTTTGGACCCCTCCCTCCAGAACAACACTTCAAAAACACTAAAAATGGACCAGCCCACATTTCAGTAAAGCAAGGCCAACAAGTCCACCTACTTAAGCCAACATTCGCACAAACCTTCAACCGTATCCCTAACCTTGTCCCCTTGAAGTTCCAAAGTTACAACATGTGACAATTATGTTGGGCGGTGGTTTTTGTTTCTACCAACAACAACGACAACAACAACAACAATAAACAAAAAACCACCACCACCAACAACAACAACAACAATAACGTGCAAAAGAAAGCAAGCTCAACCAAGTGAGTTCCCCGAAACAAAAAAGAGTACCAATTGGTGTTGGAATCATATCCACTCTTGAGTTCTGCTCCGCCCGTGCATTCCAGCGACGTGTGGTGGCTGCTGACTTGATTGGCAGCCTGGCCAAACACCAAACGAGAAGGACATTCTGTCAGAGCCATAGGGCTCTAAGATGCTCTAAGGGTGTTTGAATATCTGACCGAACTACAGGGTGTCAAAGCCAAAGGGCTCTAAGGGTGGTACTAGTGCTCTATCGTTGGTGGATTTTCTTTCCAGCGGGTCTTGGGGTCCGAATTTGAAGCCAATACCCCATCCACCTGTCCAGTCGTGTATTCGCGCCAGAGATCCACATGTGGTGCTGGGAGGTTTGGTGTGAGCGGTTTGGATTGGATCGAGACAGGGATCCAGTTGGGAGGTGTTGGGAGGTTTGATGAATATGGTGAATTGTCATTAAAACACACACACACACACATACACATTCGACTCGCCACAAAATGGTTTGAAGAACATGGTGAATGTTCATGAACATGAATCAACACACACCGTCACCCGCCTACTAAGTAAAATGGGAAGCGGAAGAGAATTTGTGGACATCTGTCTGTTTGTGGTTGAAATTGCGCCTTCCGCAAAGATGTGTCCGTCTCAACAATTTTCAATCGGTACACTGGCCTAAGAAGCAAGACAAACACATACTCAAAGGCGGGTCAGTGCACTCTGAGTAAACCTGAACAGAATGGTCCACTGAGACAATGGTCCACTGAACAGAATGGTTCATCTGCCGTATGCTGCATTGGTCATCTTGAACCAAACTCAAGTGAAGTGGGTGTAAGTAATGCAGGTCGCTGAGACATTGAATGTCCCTCTATGGCCAGCAATTTGATCAATCTTGGGGTCTGCTAAAAGCTGAACGCTCTGGGTCTTCTCGCACCCTGAATAATCTGAATATATGGATCCATCCACATCCTCAGAATGTTGATGGAACACCCTGGACTCTCCAAACTCACAAACAAATATCTCAAAACATGACCAGCTGCCTTCAACAAAAAAGCTTCTGAAGATCCCTACAAACACAATGAAAGCCAAGCCAATACAAAAGGCAGGTCTTCCGGTTGACCGACAGGCTCTGCAGGCTCTTACGATCGGCCCCACGGCTCTAAGGATCCTCACCAGTAAAAGTCCAGAGACGATTGGCCCCAGCGTGCAGCCCAGAAAGCCTCCCGTGCGCCCGTTTGCTGCGCTCGCTACCGCGGTAGCTGCAGCAAAGTAGCTAAGTAAAGGTGCGGCTAGTGCTCCTATATGCTCCTATATGCTTCTATGCTCTCCTAGATTTGAATGATCTTGAATGGATGAATATGGATGATTCGGTTTAAAAGGAGCAGCCCGGGGCCTCCCTTAAATTGGGAAAGCCTGGTTCGGTTCAAGCAATGGGTTGCTATGGATAGGTTGTCTATGGTTGTTTCCTTCTCCGGGTCTTTCCTGCCATGTTTAGTCCTTGTCTCGTCCCTTTTGATTCAGTGTGGGCCCAAATTCCAGGCATTTCTTGGACCATAGTTTTGACATGGATCGAAGTTCAGCCTTTGAGTGACCGGTCGATTGTCTGTTTCGTTCGAAGAGCCAATTTAGGAACGGCAGACCTGGTCCCCAAAGAGTTGTCCTAGCCAAATCAGGAGCCAATATCCATCAATATGCTGTCTATGAACAGGCACTTGCTGTCGAAGGGCTCGTGTCTGCGGGCACGTCCCGAGATCCTCTCGTGTCTGACTCGCAAGGACTTTGCTCAGCTGGACAGTTCCCCTCAAGAGGCTAGGAAAGAAGCCAGGAGTAATGTAGACTCTGAGACTCTCATAAATCCGCTCATTGTAAAAACCAAGAGTCTAAAATGAGAAGGTTTATACTCACCTAAGAGTCTACATTCAATTCCTACAAGTCCAACACACCAGCAGTAGATGCGTAACCCTCGCACTCTCGACTCTCGTCCAGGGGGTTTCCCGTGCCGTCGGGTCCGGTGCCTGCAACGCCCCAGAGGCCGAAGGCCTCTGCAGTGGTCTTGCCCTGTGGCAAGCAATCCAAGGCCAAGGCCTCAAGAATTGAACATGGAACACATCAGTGAGAAACCAGCATTGCTGAGGGAAATATGATCAATTGATGGACTGCATTCTGCTTGGTTGTTACTTCACATTTCTTAACTGTGTCCTGTCCGAACTGTTCAAGTAGACTATGGTTGAACATGAGCAACAACGATAGAACAAATAAAATCAAATAAAGCATGTCATGTCAGGATGGGTAAAACACATCGGCTGCACCTTACAAGTGCACTCTACTTCTACCCAATAGCTTCTTCCCAACGGCTCATGGATCCTCAAACTGCTACACATCTTGCTTTCCCAAAATCTGATGAAGTGTTTCACACGGGTCTTGCCACCCGTTCAACCCGTTCCAAACCTCCGCTCCTGGGGGTGGACCCCCCAGTCTTCTGCTCCCCGTTCAAAACCTCGGAACCCGTCTCCCGCTCGACGCTCGGGTCCGACTCGTAGCTCCGTTCCGACTGAACGGAAGGCGGTTGAGCTTTTCGGTGGAGCACGACCCACACAGAGCGAGCGCTTCCTGAGCAGCCCTGCATAATCCACACTCACGTAGATGCCACTACCTCGAGCCAGGTCGGTCGAGTCGGTCGAGAAAACATCAAACACGAAAAACAAACGGCGGAAGGTGTCCAATACATCTCTGGATGCTGTGTTGCAGTCTCGAGGGCCTTCCAAGGTCTTGAATGATCATCAGTTCTTATTTGATGATGGTTATAGCAAAGGACTTTCTCTAAAATAGTGATTTGCTTGTTTACCGACTGTTGCAGGTTTACTGGAACACCCCGAACTGCGAAGGCGCCACATGTTTGCCACGTTCGAATCGATCCTCGATGTGAGGACTGCTTCGAGGTATCCAAGAACGCGAGGTCCAAAACCTGAACCTTTGTACCCAAAGGCTCGTGGACCCGAACCAACTGCTACATGTTGGTTCGGTCCAAAACCTTATTTAGTTGTGAGGGTCAAAACCCTAGCTGTGAGGGTCCATTTCTGAGCCTCTGGGTACTTACTTATTGTATCTCATTGTTTATGTCACACGTGGCCTCCTAGTGGCTCATGTTGAAATTTGGCTAGTGTACTTATTGTTTAAACATGTCTACCTGGAGTTCACCGGTTCGTAGCTCAGACAAGTTTACAAGTATAGATATAGCCGTTCCTTTTGTTCGGGTCATGTCGTATCCCATGGCACATCTGGTGGTGTACATTCCGTATACCGAGGTGGCACCAAGGCCTCGGTAGTGGTCGGATTTCGATACTTTCTGGGCGAAAACGGGGAGAAAACACTTGGACACTCAATACTTATTCTATCATACTTGTACAAGACTTGGATGATCTCAGTCAATATGGTGTCCTTTCGAAGTGCCTCTTGGCACTTTGCTGTAAAGATTTCTGTAGCTCTCTCAGCGATCCTGTTCATACCTTGAAGCCATAAAGCAGGTCCAGCCTCTTCAAAGTGACCTCTTTGGAGTCTCTAAGTAACCTGGCCTCTATGTATAACTTCAAACCTCTAAGTAACCGGTCAGAGAGTATGTGGATCCTGAGAGTTTTATGTCCTGAATTGGATGTTGAAGGACATCTACCTGTGGAGATTTGATGGTATGCAACTTGAACCACGTGTTTTTGCAGGCTTGGCAAATGTGTTATCTAGGCAGGGAATGAAACAGAGTCAAGCCCAGAACCGATGTGTGGTTAACATGCCGCTCGTCACTGAGGGTTCCAGCCCAGGCCGTAGCACATCCCGGCAGCCAGGACCAGGTGCCATCGCACATCTTCTGGCGGACGAGGGCGGGTGGCGAGGCATACAAGTGACTCTATACAGCAGCAGCACATGTTGTCTCCACAAAACATAAAACCATCATAAACCATCAAGGGCACTCGGCAGCAGTGACGTTATATAATATGTACTACTGTACTATACAGTCCTATACAGTAGTATATATATATACTTGAGAGAGGAGGGGGGTGAACGAAAGGTAGCAGGGAATCAGGCGTAATCCGGGAGGAGGTGAGAGGCCCCCCACTTGTTTGAAGAGAAGTGAGTGAGCGTGATGAAAGAAAGACTAGTGCACAAACGCTTGACAAAACCTCCAGAAGCTGTAGCGGTCTAGCGGCTTCAATACAGGTTGACGTGCCTTCAAAAGGAGTCACATATTTCTCAAATGCAACTTCGGATTTACATAGTGACGTGCGGCGACCCTGTAAATTGCGTGGCCGCAGGCCATGCTTGCAAACAGGACGTGCTCAAAAACACTGGTATTTACGAGGTTTCGTTGCCGTCGACCCACAGCCGCGGCAAGGTCTAAGGCCACGCTTGAAGACAGGAGGAGCTGAAAACACTGGTATTGACGGTATTTTGTAGCCGTCGATCCAAAGGCGCACCACGGTTGAGCGCTGGAAAAGCGCAGAAAACCGTGTAAATACCGGCGTTTTCTGCCGGGAAGGTGCACAAAACCCTGTAAATACCATAGTTTTGTACAAGTTTGAAGCCTCCAAAAGCCTCAAAAACCCTTTCTGACAAAATCTTTCCTGGTTTTTGGTCTTTTTTCGGTCATTTTTCTAACCGAGACGCATCAAAAACCATCGGTTTTTGCGGTGTTTTTTGCCGGACAGCCACAAAAAACGCTGTAAATTCCATGATTTTTGGTCACTGCTGAGGACTGGAAGAGCTGAAAACACTGATATTTACAGTGTTTTCGAACGGTTGACCCCGAGGCGCGCTAGGGTGGAGTTGAAAGGGGGGGGGGGGGCCCCCCCCCCGGCCAGCAAACGAAGATGTCGGGGACCATTTCTCCGAGAGATAGGCTGCAGCTCTGGGTTAATACATGTTTGCTAAAGCAAAAGGAAAACTCAGGTAGCGTAACCGCTACCTTTCGTGACATGGAAGGCAGCACTATAAACATGTTGGCTGCAGACGCAAGCCTGTTTAGTGCGACAAAAATGGATCAGCCACTGTCTTCGTACAAACTGAGCAGTTTGTGAGAGGCCGACGAACACTGAACCCCCGTTGTGGTGTTGGCATTTCACCTCTTGGAGCGACCAACAACGATGTCCGGTGTCCGGTGGACAGCGCTTTTGGCTAAATAGGTGCTAAGTCCAATGTGGTTCACAAATGCAACAACTGTTCAAAGGGCGCCTGTTGGTTCCAATCTAGTTCTCTTCATTTCAAAAACTCCCGTGATGACAACCATCTAATCGAAATGGGTGCCTGTCATCTCAGCGATGGTACATACTCAGCAATGAAGTCGCAAGAACATCAACGTATCTCAAGCTCTTGTGGATTCTTGTGGACCTCACCGTCAAGAAGTGTCAACCAAGCAGTGGTTTTTGCCCCAACTCCCATGACCCAATACTCAAAACCGACATGCCAAAACCGATCGCTTGATATAGATTCATATCATATACCTAGAGCCTAGACATGACCTCTGAAAGCGACCATATTTTGGGTGGTTGGTGATCCAAATTAGAGGTCACTCAGGTGCTAGGTATCTATATAATAACAATACTCATGAAATCTAATGAGTATTCATTATCAGTATTCACCCCGTATTCACCATGACCCGAAACAAAATATGGATGTAAGGTTTGCAAATGATGGGATATTGATGGATACCGTGACCATCCTGTCTGGGTGTCCTGTCAGATCCCGGATAGCAGTGGGCTGGGTAGTCCAGCCGGGACCACCAGGGATGGTCCAAACGGAGAACCTCCCCCCGCCTGGCATCAAGGGGGCCCTCGGAGCGGAGACGCGGAGCGGACGCTAGCGGCGACGCGATGGACGGCGGGTGTGGCAGCCTATTTGGAGCATTTTGGGGGGAGTTATGTCAATGAATATGTCTGTGATGATCATGTCATGCGCGAGAACGGTATGGCAGATGTTATGGCAGAAGGGAGGATGACACTTGGCTGAACTACGGTTCTCAAACCTCTTGGTTTGCTAGAGGTGTACTGCCTTGTTCTTTCAGAGCCTTGGCCTTATTCTTCCCGATGGGTCCATGAGGGCTTCTCTATCCAGGCATAGCTACTCCAGCGGAGAACGGACCGATCCTTCAGGACCGATCTCACGAGACCGAGACCGGTTGATCCGGTCGTGATGTGATGACCGATTCTTGGAAAATTGGATGATAGTGATGGCCTCAACCGTAGTAGCGATGGTCTCCAACCTAGTAGCATGTGAATGTCATGAGTCATGTGAATTGGATGAGTTGGATGAATTGCCGGAACACTCCGGCACAGCCAAGCCACTCCGGCAACACGGTTCCCACACCCGGTTCGCCACCAAAATCCTTCGGGTCCATTTTTGTCACGGATTCGGGTCGAGTCACCAGTGTGTCAGGACGCCTCAAATGAAGCCTTTGGGCGTTCAACTTTTGGTTGTGATGATGATGATGATGATGATGACGATGATGATGACGATGACGATGATGGTGATGATACTTGGTAAATCTACATCGAAAATGGGTGGAACATGATGGGATTATATATATGTACCTATACTCTTAGATACTAAAGTGGTCCATAGTTTTTCTACCTGAGTCCGAGTTTATAGTCTGCTTCCTGGTTATACAGTTCGACTTGGTAGGTCCATCATCAATGATCATGTCATTCCCCACAAATGACCTAGGATCAAGTGGGAGGATTAGTAGTTGTGGTGGTAGTACTGGTAAGACTGGTAGTTCTGGAGTCGTAGTACTATAGTGGTTACAGATGGTTACAGTATAAATTCCTGATGATCTGGCACAAGTTACCTCGTTGATACAGTCCAGCTCCACACGACTGCATGGAAGCCGTCTATTTTGAGTGCGAAAAATAGAAATCTACCCACGAGCATGATGTTCATC
>CAXAMN010002225.1:1062437-1087566 GCA_963970005.1 Durusdinium trenchii
TTATTTTTACGAAATGATACCTAAAGGACCCTCGATCATATATATATTATACAGTATGTATATATTATATAATATATCATATATTAATATCAGGAACCAGATTGAACGAGGTGCCCCGTCTTTGGATCCAGCTGATGACCCGCTTTCTTGTTGTGCCTACCTACGTATACAGTGAATCACTGAAAGTATCGTTAAATACCAGTAATGATGGTACCTTACCCAGACACTCCATGTATGGAATATATGCCTACATTGACCCTCCAAACCACCCCAATGTGGGCATATATGGTAGACATGGAGTGTCTGGGTTATAGTACCTTTCTGTAGTTTAACCGGATCCTGTAAGAACATGCTCAAGACACCCCTGCACATGAGAGTCTGTGTTTTGTCCTGCTGGACCTGCTGTCTGAATCTGCGTCGTGTCAGCTTTGGATTCCTGTGAACCAGAAAAAAGACTGTGTCAGTGTCAGTCTTCCAATCCCAAACCATCCATGGGACTGGAATAGTTGCATACATTTACCCATGTATGACCCATGTAGAACCCAGTCTGGATGTTCTTCCAATACACGTTCAATACACCTGGAAATGGGTACCATTCCGCCGCCGTTATGGTTTGCCTGGCACCGGCGGGGGCATGTTCTCGGATTCCAAAGGAAAAGGTACAACTCACCGAGGTCCTTTTGAGACAAATAGAGGGGTCGATGGCAAGTACCGTATGCCAATCGGTTGTTCCACTGCGGGGTCTCCATCAATATCCCCTCTATTCATCAAGCAAGCAAGGGCGGGGGTGGGTCAGGTCATGTAATATGCTACCACTCCTGGCACGTGACCCTTCGGCTACTGGGTTCATCCAAGTTGCGTCACTCTCATGGATCAAACACACTGTCTTCACGCGCTCAACGATGTTTTTACATATATAGGACTGTTTATTTCCGGGCGTCGGTGGTTTATAGGACTGTTCATGGTTTATAGGACTGTAGTCTGTCTGTGCTCAACTCTTCGGTTTATCACGTGCTCTTCCGCAGGGAAAACAGGAACCCCTCGTATCGACCAAGGATCAACGCGAGTTGCGCCACTAGAAGCGCCTGGGATGGGTAAGTCCGCCGGCCGTGGGTCGTAGGGAGGAGAAAACAGGTCGTTTCCCTGCAGGAGCTTGATCCGCGTGGCCCAGCATGGTTTGAATTCAGGGTCTAACTTGGGTCTATCCGAGTCTACCTGGTTTCAGTGGATGATGGGGCCTGGTTGCAGGCCAGTTCAAAAATAGTGATTTGCTTGTTTACTGACTGTTACAGGTAATAGGACAAATCCTATATAGTCTAATATTACTCCCGAAGAACCATTGGGAGACGGAATATGGGACGACCAAGCGAGGCTAGGTCAGTCGAACTCTGAACTGAAGGCGGACAGCTTTAGGGTTCGATGTCAGGATGCTATGCGTGGAGGGTGCCGTCGGGGTGCAAAACCTGTCACATTCACTCACTGGATGGGACGAAACAGTCTCCCCCCCGGCATGTAACTATAGGTTTTAGACTTCCACATACTTCAGTCCCCGCTGTTCTGTTCAAAGGATCATCTGTGGCAGTTCCTTTCCCATGGATCCATGAGTCTCAGCCGCAGCCTGCGACGTGTCGGAGAGAACATCCCACATGGAAACACACTTAAATGCACCTAGTAGCTTTGGCTTCTAAGTGTGTTTTAAGATGTGCATTTAAGTAGCTTAGTGCTTAAAACCGAGTAGCTTTGGCTTGTAAGCACTTGCATGCTTGTCAAAGGAATGACACACCCAATGACCTCGAATGAAAGAAGGAGCTGGAAGCGGACTGATCGCCAGTCCAAGAAATGACGTACCTGCACTGCACTGCCAAGATGCAACAAGGTATGTCAAAGGCCAACTTCTGATACTAGCTTCTCCTTAGGACGATGAACTTCATCAGCTTTCGATGCACAACGGCAAACAAATCGACCAACACCATTCCCAACATGTCAGCCGTTCTGACAACAAGAGATTTTGGCGATGAATCCCAACTCATAAAAGAACGAGGAGATGATGACCTGCAATATCCCCATAAATGTGGTGGACTAATGTGGACTCTCGTATATCATTGCTGGAGGTGGACCCGAGGCTGAAACTAAAAGAACGAACAACACACACGCACACCCTGTTATCCATCCCTATCGATCCACATACCGCCTGAGAGGGTGATGTGTTCGATACTTTGATGTAGGCACCAGGAGGGACCAAAATGGTCCAAGTAAGTACCTGCTAGCGGTTCGGCGTGTGGATCCCGGCATCACCGAGCACCCTCGATGTCGACCTCCACGAACGATCCACCCGATGCTCTCTTCCATCGTCTTCCCAAAGGGGCCGTCCCGTCTTCCCATTGTGTATGAGGGCAGTTGGTACATGGTACATGGCAGGTACATGGCAGGTACATTGTATAAGGCCCACTGGTTGCCAAGACTCTCAGGCAGAACAAGGCCAGGATGGACAAAACGCTGCCCGTGGCGATGAAGGGGCCTAGTAAGGGCAACGAACCAAGAGGTGCTGGTTTTGTTGTGTTTACAGTCCACACCTAGCTCATCCCCTTAACTGCAGGGGTGGGGTACCAGTAGTAGCCCACCATTCCGCCTATACTCTGGCATTGAACCTGGGTGTCATAGCCGGCCCTCAGAAGTGCAGGTGTTGGTCTTGTCAATCCCGAGACTCACAGGTACTGGCACTTGTTCTTTGCTTCAAATATGTGCAATCTACCATATTTACCAGCAGTAAGGGGGTGCCCACATTCTTGAGCTTCCAGTTTTCCAGGAAAAGAGAGGACCATCTGCCAGATATATACAGTACATATACATCCTTCTTGGGCTGATCTTACATAGGTGCTTGAAGTTCCAAAACTGCAGCCCTGCCACGTCTCACGTCTCTTCAACCAACGAATCGTTAACTTCATCCGACGAGTCACGTCGCCGCCCCCAGCGGCTTGCGTGCCGGTCTGAGAGCTTTCCAGCCTGACGGAGAGACGGCTTCGCGGTGGCCTGAGGGCCGGGCCTGGCCTGAAGGAGCAGCACCAGGTGCTCATCCAAATTCGAGACCGTTTGTAGTGTTTTGTGGCGAAATCGAATGCTTCAGCGGTTAGAGCGGTTGGTTGGGAAGATGCAGACTGCAGACCTGGCGCCATCTCTCATCCAAGCCTGAACAGGATGCTGATGAATAGAAACCTTTGTCGGAATCTACTGAAAGCGTTCAGAGGGATCTATGATCTATACCAAGTTGGAATCCCCAGTAAGCCGTGTATTGCAGGAGCCAAGGTGATTCCCCTTCCTCCTTCTCGTTCTGAAGGAAACTCGTACATGACATGTTCATGGAACCTGAACACCCACTGGCAAATATGGAAAAACACATGAAACTCTTCCAACTGCCAAGGGTTGCCCTTCGGCATTCAGGTTCCTTGAAGCTCTTTTGGGGAGGGATATGGACACAAGGGCAGGTACCCTAATAATTGCGCTGATTGCTGATCTACGCAGTAAGCTGTAGCTTCTCTTGAGTCTATATAAACAAATCTATGGAGTTCTGCCTTGTACCACCACGTGGACCACATGTCAAGTCGGGAAACTCTGAGAGCAGTGATGTTCCCCCAGGGCTACGATCAGGTGATCCGAGTGCAAGCTTCAGCTGTTGGTTGCGGACCTTTTTTCCGAAGTTCCTTCTTTCCAAGAATTGCATCTCATCTCTCATCAACACTCCCCGAAATCGGCTCCGTCCCCCAGTCCCACTCCCTCAAATTATCGGAGAACGCCCCACTGGATTCCGAAACTGGATATCATCCTGGTGGAAGTGGATGGAATGGCCTTTCCCAAACAGGTCGATTTCCCAGGCCCGTCATGACGATTCCCGGCCATCCCAAACTGGCGCCATTCCACGTGGACATGGATTTCGTTCCATCCTGAGTCGATTTCACACCGGGCATCGGGCGACATCGACCTCTGGGCATCTGGGCTAATGGGCAAATCAGCTGCGCAGAGCCGCAGACCTGGACGAAACGGCCAACGAATGAGACGCAAACGGCAGACGTGGCGTGATGCAAATGACGCAGAAAGGCACGTGATTCATGATGATTTGTGGTTGTTTCTTGTATGCATTCCAATGGTACCATGTCTATACCTAGACCCCGCGTTTTTCCTGGATTTGGTCCGGCAGTTTTCCAAGTCACTTTATGTGGATTTCCCGGCTTTGCATTATTAAATGTGGTCCGCATTTCTTTGAAGGTAAATCCACTACTGACGAATTTTGTTGCTTGAAAGTGTGCTCGTTTGCCTGTTCAGCTGTCTCATTCCACCGGTTTCAGCAGTGGTTCACACTGGCTCAATCAAATCCGTTATTTGGTGATCTTCTAAATGAACTCGATACAGTGCGATGCACGTGTTGAAAGACGCAAGTGGGTGTACCCAAGCTGAAGAAACATAGGCGATAATGTTTTCTGTTTCAGGATGCCGGGGCGCTGGGAAATAGTTCTATAGCTACGCAGGTTTGCAGAGCCTGCCGGACAAGTTTTGGGTTGTGGAATGTGTGTTGTTCAGAATCTCAATGTTTTGCAGAGAGTTGCCCAAAAACGGCGCGTCGTAACTCCGGCGTAATTTCCCGTAACTCCGGCGTAATTTCCCGTAATTGGTGTATTTTTCTGTACTCCGGCGTATTATTCCGGGCTTACTCTTTTGAAGGTTTTGAATCTTGAAGGCTTTGACTGGAACCACGAGTTCTGCTACGTATATTAATTAGGGGGTCGAGGTCCTGAGGCAAACCAAAAATCTTGGAGAGCAACCCACTTTGTAAAAGAGCTTCAGAGGCACGGTTGCAGAGAAAGAGGGGTTCCTTGCCACATACTCCTTGGTTTGTTCTTGGAAGTCTTTGCTTGGGCACAAGTTTGCTTATGTTTTGTGAAGGTTCTGCTCTTAGGCATTTCGGAAGATGGGCGAGGGCAATGGGAACGGGAAGGCTCCAGTGATTGGGTTGTGGAATGAGTGTGTTCCAGAAAAACGACTCGTGGCGCAAAGGCGGTTTGCTTGTGTATGATCCATCTGTTTTTTTTTTAAATCTTGGATCCGGATGTTTTTTTCAGGTCGTCGGCGTTTTTTTTTCGGAATCCATGCAGCATCCATGTCTTTGTTTGTTTTCCCCCATTTGTTGGCATTGGTATATATGCATTCTGTTTTACCATATTACATCCATATACTTTTGAATCACGAGGAGCACTTCCGGGAACACATGTTCCCAGCGGACGACCCGTCGGACGACCCAGTCGGAGCGAGTTGGGCGCCCATCGAGGTCTGGCGTCCAGGGCGCTTGCGAGCGTTGGGCCGCCCGACTAGGTAGCAGCCAAGATGATATTCCGGTATGCGAAGAGCAATGAATTTTGATGACAACTGTTTTTTGGGTTGAGTCATGAAGCAACATTCGGCAAACAATGTCAACATCATTTATATATATGGCTGGCTGTGCATTACAGAGATAAAACGACTTACAAAGGCATCCCTTTCCGGCGAACCAATACAATCAAATAATACTGGTTGGGGGGTTCGCTTGACATTCACTTATATGCTTTATATATATATATAATATGTTTGATTCTTGATATATCATTTTATGTATATATATATACAATATTATACAAGTCTATCACCATCTATCACCCTCCCTCCAACAATCATGGAAGTGGATGACATGGCTCCTGGAAAGAACATGAAATCCGTGACATGGCCCAGGGCATGAACTTCGATGTTTGGTTGCCTCTTGTTCGGCCTCATGCGCGTTCCGCGGGCTTTTTGGATGGTGACCCCCTTTCCCTCAGACCTTCACTCCACTGCTTTCGAGATGCCGCCAAATAGATTCCAACCTGAGCGTCCAATTGAATTCCGGGCGCCGGCCCCTGGGCCAGCCCGTGTTGCGCCCAAAGGGCAAAGTTTTAGGGAACGGCACCCCCTGCCGCCGACCACCCCCGGTTCACCCCGCGTTCACCCCCGGCTCACCCCCGGTTCACCTCCCACCATGTAATTTACAGTGTTTCGTGTGTGTGTGTGTGTGAGGTGCACAAAACACTGTGTTTTACAGGGTTTATTCACCCCCGGCTCACCTCCCACCATGTAATCTACTGTGTTTCGTGTGTGTGTGTGTGTGAAGTACTAAAGTGCGACGCGGCGTAGATGGAGAAATGCAAAAACACTATGTTTTTCAAGGGTGGTGTCGGTAATGCGCGCCGCGCGGACAGGATTAATGGACATTTCGTGGGTGTCGGGCACGCTCCAACAGCAACGGCTGAGGTACACAAAACACTGTGTTTTACCAGGGATTAATCAACATTTCGTGGGTGTCGGGCAGGATCCAACATCAAAGCGGAAAATGTGCCCCAAGATGACCTGCCAAAGGCCCGCCAGAGGACCCAACGTAGGTCCCAGATACATAGCCCCTAGATGGGCCAAGATAGCCTCAAGATGTGGCAACATAGGCCCCACACAGTCAGAAAGAGAAAGAGAGAGAGAGAGAGAGAGAGACAGCGACCGCGGACCGCGACGGCGACAGGGACAGGGACAGAGACAGAGACAGAGACAGACAGAGAGAGACAGAGACAGAGACAGACAGAGACAGAGACAGAGACAGAGACAGACAGAGACAGACACAGACAAAGACACAGAAAGAAAGAAAGCAAGAAAGAAAGAAAGACAGAGAGAAACGACGTGTCTTTTGCCTCTATCCCCTCTACCGTCCTACTTTTGCCCTGTGTTGGGCCGGCGCCCGGCTGTCAGGCGTAAGCCTTAAAATCAAATACCCAGATGCGATTCCATACGACAGGAACAACTCCTTCACCTTCAGGACTTCGTGACTATAGTTAGCTGCCTCTTCCTCCTTCATCATGTCTCTCATATATAAGGTATTCAGAATATTTTTCTGCAAACCTTGGAGTCCTTCAGACTGACATTCCTGTCCTACGGATTCCGCCAGTTCGTCTTTGGCGTGCCTCATTTCTCCAACAATTTATTAAGTGGGAAGATTCGAAGTGGGGAGAGACTTGGCAAAATGGTTAGAGGGGGGTCACATAGTTACTCAATGTTACTCACATCCCCACCACTTCAAGCTTCAAAATGATTGGTTTCAACGGACTCTTCAATTGTCTCGACCACACAGTCTAAAACCATCATTCAGAGATCTGTCAAGAAGGCCTTGCATCTGCGTTCACTGGTGAACCCCCACCCCAAAAAACCGGTGCGCCAAACGGGGTGACGGAAGAGTGACGTCCCGTCTCGATCTCTGGCCAAGACGCCCAGAGGCTCCCCGCGGCGTTGTTGAGGCGATCTGCCTCTTGAGGCAAGACGCAAAGGCCCATGCCAGTGTTGATCATGGAGTACACAAACCTGGACGAAGCAAGAGGTGGGCGACGGATGGAGAACAAGTCTGCGGACGGAACCCCTTGGTTTGCGAAGCCAAAAGCGAGTTCCGAACCAAGAAACGGGGGGCGCGAGCGAATCGAACCATCCACGAAAGCGAAGCGTTCGCACGCGAGCTCCGACCAGTTCACCTCCCGAAGCGTTGGCTCGGGAACTCGGTGTGTTTGGAGCGGCAAACGAGACGAAGCCAGGTGTCTTCCACCGAGCGAGGTGAGCTTTTGAAGATGGGACACGGTCTTCCTGTTTTGAGGTCTTCGGTCTTCCTATTCTGAAAGACACTCTAAATTGACAGTGAGATGTGAAACGCCTATCCCTGGCCCTCCTCGGCGCGAAAGTGAACCGCCCTTCATTCACTGGAGGTTGGTTGATTGGCTGGCTCCTTGGTTGGAGGAGTTTAACATTTGATATCGTGCAACTCGGGACCAGAAAGAATCCTCGGAGTTCTGAAGACAGTGGAGTAAGTAGTGAACATGGAATGGCATGGAATGGCCAAAGCCACTTTAACAGGTCAAGTCACTGGAAGAGAGTCACTTCCGCCCAACGATGCTGTACCACCTTCTCTGAAGAATGCGGGAGTGCACCACTCTCCTGGAAGATTCTTTCAGAACCAACCCCACAGGTCCAGGGGGTAAAAGATGTACGTTATATTTTTCAGCACAGCCTGTAAAAATGGAGTAACATCAAAACCTACTAGCTAGATGTGTTTTTGTTTAAAGCAGATTCAAAGGTCCTAGAACACCATTAAGAATCTTCAAAGCAAAAGGCAGCTGCTGGGCCGCCCTGTGATAGACAAAAGACCATCTGCCACTTGCGTGAGTCTGAGTGCCGCTTTATTCCTGAGACAGTCGGGCAAGGTGAAATCAATCAACCAATGAATATACTCATCACTTCAACTGGAGGGTTCGGGTCTATACCCTGGTTTCAGAGTATATAGATGGCACAATCCCCATCTGTTCAGTACATCTGGGGGTCTGTGCCATCCCACCTCTGAAACCACAGGTGAACAAACATGTGAGTCGAACAGTCACAGCCACCGAACACTTTTCCGACAAAAGTTGAGATGGATCAAACACTGGAGTCCCTGCAGGAAGACAGTTCCAACTTGCCAAAAGCTTCTCCATGCCAATGCGACACACATGTCTTCTTCCGAGTAAGTGAAGAACATGAGCAAAACTGCTTGTAAAGACCGTTGTGAGGGTGGATGGATTAATGTTGCCTCTATCTGTGGATGAAAAACTCTATCGAAATCAAAGTACTATACATTAATACGAACACCTTGTTCATTAACATTGGGCAGTTGAACACCCCAACATCAAGACTTGAATCTCGACTGCCCCGACGGCACACTCCTGGCAAGCATGGTAAGCCTGGTGCAGGGGGCCATGGTCTTTTCGTTCTGTGGTTTGGGTATGTGATGTTTTGGTACCTCTCGATCTCTTCTGGCCAAACAGAGTCAGGTGCTGTTACAATGCAAGGGGAGTCTACACCTTTAATCGTTCGCATCAGTTGAGATAATTTGAGCTACACCTGGCCCAACATGAACGGATGTTGAACCTCTTAGGGAATTTCTTAGTGAATTTCTCACAAACTAACCTGGCTACCGGTTGAACACTTGCTCTTGCCACATGCGACAGGTTCAACTGTTGCTGTGTGCACCATTAATTTAATTAGATGTCGATGGGGCCCAAAGCAGTTGATTGGAGGACCAAACTAGAGTCCCTATGAAGACTGTTTCACTTCCTTGCAAGAACTAGAGTCCCTTGCTTAGTTTGCCAACAGTTTGTTTTGCTTAGGAATACACTAAAGTGCCTATGAACTGTTGGCTTGATTGCTTGTTTCACTGAAAATAATTTACCCAGGAAAGGGAGTTCTCTCCTCCGGTCGGCCACGCCTGGGCAAGCTGCTTGGATTTGCAGCTGGTGGCCAGCGGCACATGGCCATCTTCGCCTGCAGGTGTGCGCAGCAGGTGTGCGAGCGAAGGTCTACGGTCTGAGACCAGCAGCACCTGGCCATCTTCATCTGGCCATAATCTATTGCTGGTGCTTTGTGATTGGCCACCAAACCTACATGTCTTCCTCTGGGAAATCCTCTTCGCAGTCAATCTGGTGAGTATCAGGAACCTCCGATTTTGAGGTTGAACTCAAACGACAAAGCCCTTCATACGCGCGTGGACCATCTCCTTGTAGCATGCAAAGGGTCCGAGGATGGTTCATGTCAATGTAAACATCAAATGTCTTTGTGCGTCTGGACTCCTTGCACAAATTCCCACAACTGAACACTGAGAAGGAAGGCCTACAATTTAAGAACTGGTGCAAACAGGTTGACATGACTGGCTGTTTTTACTCAAAATCATTTGTTTGTCACTGCGTTTCGCACTGTCACCAAGATTTGCTGGTGTCGACAAGGAACTCGTTGTGAATCCCTCGATTTCACCAGATTTCACTTGCAAACCCCCGGATGCTTGGTGGGGCTCAACTTATCCTCTCTTCGAGGGACCCCAAACAACCAGAATTTGTTATAGACAAATGGCCGTTTGGGGTATCTCCAGCCAATCTAGTTGTTGGGTGTTCCAAGTGGGTACGTAACTAATTACCTTTTTCCACCCTGCCATGAATTCTGATGAGACTCGACCACTGCGGTGAAATGCTGGATGTTCTTCTTCCATTAAGCATAGGGCAGGACCATCAGGTGTTTGGTACTAATTACTATAGACTATAGCTCTATAATATATATATATATATATTTAATATAAATATATATATATTAAATATATATATATATATACATGCCTCTGCCTAACCCTCCAGATTCTATTTATGCATATTGATAGGACCCGTTTCCGCAAAACAACTCACTGGACCTGCTTCAGCCAAGTTGCCCAGCATGGGCGATGTCTTCCTTGGCTGTGAAATCAACTCCACCCACTCCTGGAGACCAGTGAAATCCGCCTCACCCACATGTTGATGAGACTTAGACGGAAGTCCTGGAAAAAAGAACGGCCCCATCCAAAGCCAATAAATCTGGGAAATGTGGTTAGAGACTTGTGGTCGTTTATGTATGTGCTGTGTCAATGCACCTAATTGTGTGTGTTGTGTGAGCTACAACCTAAACAGGTGAATCTGCAGTTCCTCATGAACAACTTGCCATGGTTGTTTCACTTAAAACAAAAACATAGTTCCTCTGAGATTGATGTCGATACACTGGTGATTAGACGCATGCCGAAACAAACACTGTTCAGAAGAATCCATGTTTGATCGGAATGTTTAGAAGGTCGTCCAAATAGGCAGGATGAAATAAGCAAGGGGTCATATCAAAACACAGCTGTGGCAACATGGTATGCGGCCCAGCGTCTTCTCACGGAGAAGTTGAAACTCCGCTTTAGTACGTTCTCCCGCATGAATTCGATGTAAAATGGGCTGCAATCGGCTGAGCGATGCCGAGCTTCGGAGTTGGGTATGGTTTTGTGGAGGCGTTCTTAAGATTTGAGAGACCGACACTGATCTGAGGCTGATCTAAAGAAATTGGAACACCCCTTCGATCTGAACACACACTATCCATCGAATCTGAGACATTGACCTACTAACACTGTCTTCGGACATAATTACTTGCAATTTTCTTAAGTGACTTGCTGGGGAATGACTAGTGAATCAAGCACAATTACCCAGATATACAGTTACAGGATGTTACAGGAATATACAGGTATCATCAGGTATCCTTCACCACACCTCTACCGACCGCTCCCTGAGAGCCTGACGGGTCCCACTGCCTCACATGCGTGAAAAAACCACACGCGAAACCGAGCAGACTCTCGATCGTTGGAATGGTGAGTGCGAGTTCCTTACTTTGTCCAACCCAGACCCAAAAGAAGCGGACTGGAATAGATGTTACATTTACACCATTTCTGAAATTTCTGCTCCAGGTGGCTACTTCTTGGGTTTGTCCCAGCATCAAGAGTGGATACTGATGGCTACCCTCCTCAATGACTCTCTGAAAAAAGTAATAGCTTTGCCATGCGTTGCCACTCAGATTTGGAAGCATCCAAAAGGATCATGGCTGGTAATGCCATGTTCATGGCTGTACTGTACTCACTTTACCACTTTACCACCCACCGAATGAGAGCACGAAAAGCACTGCAAGAGCGTTGTTCCAGTGCTTGAGGAGGTACGGGCGGATGCAGGAACTTATGACCTGCAAATCGTGCTAGTGACCCTGATTTCCTCAAGGGGCCAATACACCCCCAACAGTTCAATGACCTCATCATTTTACTGGAGTTGGTCATACAAAAACACTACTCAAGGAGGCAAAAAACTGGCTGGGTCTTTGGACTTGTGTTGATTGGATGCAATAGCAGTAGGGAGCATGATTGTTTCACCCAAAGTGTTTTGTTGCATCACATGAATCAATCCTTCTCTCTGCCAAGTTTCAGTCTATAGTGTCAAAGCTGGGTACTATGCCAGAACTTGAGTGCCCTGGAGAAGATTTGCCCTACAATTCGATAGCCAGGGAGTGAAGATGGTCGATCGATATACACCTCATAGTCTTCACCGTCGATCACACCCACCAACCCATCACCGGAAGACGTGGATGTGCTTCAAGCCGGAACCCGGGACACCAAATCGTGCCTCAACCCCCCCGAAACCCGCAAGAGTTCCCATCCGGGGATTCACCCTTATCCAATGGGAAGAAAAGATCGAACCAACCGCACCGAAAACAGCCACCCGCAGCGTCGAAGAAATCTCCGAAGTTCTCTAGCCCGGTGGCGTGATGGAACCGACGTCGAAGGTCCTGAGGTCGATGAGGTCTTGCGGCAAACTCTTTTGCGATGACGACGGAGGAGTTTCACTGACCAGGATTTCATGGAGTGACTTCCCTGCAGAGGTCCACATAGAACCCCAAAACCACTGGGGTTGTAGAGGACAAAAGTCTTCGTCACGGGTGAATTCTCAGGTTCCATGGGATTTTTTTGCAGGGGTATACCGTGCCGAGCTTGGAGGAATGGCAAGTGACCATGATCTTCATGCTTTCACTGGATGGGACAAGCTAAACCACCCAACTCCATGGAACTCGTGGCATGTGAAACCCACCCTGTCCGTGCAAATCCTGTTGTTCCTCTGTGAATTCTGCTATAACAAATTGCAGAACCATTGCCAGCGAACCCGGAGGAGTGGATTTTGATGAAACAGGATGAGATCATCTCCGCATCCCAATTCGCAAAGCGCGAGACCAAACGTTTGAGGAGTTTGATGGCGTGTTTTATTCCCCTCGGCTTCCAAGCACCATTGATTTACAGTAATAGCCTTATAGCGAAGCACCATTGCCGAAGAACCTTAGACTACAACACCAGGTCAACCGCATTTTGCCTTTGTCTATTTTTTAAACGGTCTTGGAAGCCTAGCCCAGTGGATCCAGTTACCATAGTATGCCACTGGGTAGGGTTTTCAACCACCCCGCTGGGCCGCGCAACGGCCTCTGGAGGCCGAAGAGCAGCATCGAATAGGACTACTTGACATCACTCAAAGGATAATCCAGACATATTTGTTGTAAATAGAGAGAGATCATCAATTTGGGGTGGTTGGTCATCCCAAATCGAGGTCACTCAGGTTCTAGGTATGTATATACATAAATTATATACACTGCATGTATACTATATACATATATATATATATACACATTTGTACGTGGATGGGTCATTTTCATGGGTTATAAATGTAGTATGTAACTGATCTCCAGTCCCATCAAATGTCAGCCATGTGCAGAGTCTGAGTATTGCCATGGAGCACTCTTCCAGGAATATATTGAGGGGTCTAACCACCTTCTGAGGATATGGTTGGAGCCCTAGGGTATCTATATAGTAGTGTCTAGGGGGGTATCTAGTAGTGTCTATAGGGGTATGGGGTTTCCCTGAACCATCCTCATCCCGAGACATCGGTGATCCGTAACGACCGCCAGTCACGAGACCGCCGGGGTGACGCCGAGACGCTGCGAGCTGCATCTCCTGTACATCTCCTGGACCGGTCTCCCGCAAAGAAGGTAGTAGAGAGACCACCGACGGACCGGTCCCGCCGCTTCCAGGACCGGTGGTTTCCCGAACGATCGGTCTGGACGGTCTGGACTGGCAATTGACCCCCCAGTCCACCCCAACGGCCTTTTCTCGGACTGGCAGTCCCAAACAGGTTGTGTCTGGGTATGGGATAGGCACGAAAGGAGCTGTTTGTCAACTCGAACGACTCGGAGATGTGACCGGATCTCCAAGTGCTACGGCGTGCTATGGCCCAACCAAACACACCAAACACGCATTGATCATTGATCAAGGTTCGATCCCCTAGAGGACGAGGTTGCAACAAAAACCTACACTCAATTCTCCGATGCTTTGAGAGGCCTCTATATAGTGGATTGAGAGTAGTTTGCACAGACCCCAAGAGGTGGTTTATATGGACCCCCATCTAAAGGACATCATGGGGTCTGTGCCATCTACTCTGAAACCACTGCAATTACTAGTTATAGATAGTTATAGTTATAGTACGCATAGCTTCTTGTTCCTAGTAGCAATGCCAGGAGCGCGCCGGGCGAGCTTTCAGGCGACGGAATCTGTCGGTCAGCGAGCGTTTCCTCGTCCGTCGACCGGAGTCGAGGGATCGTTGAGTTGTGCGGAGCAGCGCGAGCCGCTCGGGCGACAAGAGGGTGATTGGCATAGAATCGGATTCTCTGTTTGAAAAGGCAAAAAAGAGGAAAAGATGAGAATGACATCAGAACATGGATGAACAAAGAAAAAATCAGTACTGTATGTTGAGAAGAAAAGGGACTGGTGATTGTATGGTGTACGATGTGCACTCGAAACGTGCAGATATTGCAAGGATCAACCATCGAGACATGAGTCTCCATACCTCCAGTCGCCGTCGGAGCATCATCCCTGCAGTATCCTGCAATAGCATTCCTTTATTGCTGGGTGTGCTTTTGAATGGTAGGATAAATGCCAGACTCCAGACTCTACCAAAAGATACCAAAAGGATCCAAAAGGCAAATGATGGCGGTTCAATGTTGGCACAAAAATCAAAGTCGGAGAACAATCACAGGAACCAAAGGTACGCAGAATTGAGTTCATTGGACCAAGAAATAAAGGTGCTCAGTAGAAAATGTAAGACCTACGCTCGCTAGCCAATCTAGCCACACTTCTGCCCACCTATTCCAGCTATTTAGGCTAATCCAAACTGCTCATTGCATCCCCAGAATGTGGTTCACCCAGTGCACTGACTCACCGGAACCCCTCATTGACCCCCGACTTCAAATACCCCTATTGAACCACCCCAGTATATGTATGTACATATGACAGTCGCAAACGGATCCTGTGTGGCAGTGGCTTTCCCTTCAGAGGGGCCGGCACTGCTTTCGACGGGCGCACGCTGTCTTGTGGACGTCGTCACTCCAACACTCCTTCAGCTGCTTGTGGAACTGCTCGTCCCGGCGCACGCTGTCTTTCGACCACAAACGTCGAGGAGCCTGGATTCCAGGATCGCTGTCTCCCGTGCCCGCGCGTCTGTTTTCTTTTTTCGGGGGTCAGAGTGTTGAACGAATTCTGGGTCAGAGTGTAGTATGTTCCATCCAAATACAAAGAACAGAGCTTGCAAAGTGTATGTTCAAATTGTTTTGTTAGTGGATCCTTCCTTTGACCAAGAAACTCTGACAGCAATCCCCTCCGCGGCTCGCCGATCGGCCCAGCTGCGGCCTTCAACCCACAGCAGTCATCCAGCTTCCATACCCAGAACATCCGAATGGGACTATATGTAGCTATACCTATTTTGTTATCTACACTGGGGGTCATGTTATGTCATGTTCATACGGGTAAAATGTAGCTACATATTCCATACATGGATGGTCTGGGATAGGAATCACTCCGTTACAGACCTTCCTCATCAGGATCTTCATCCTCCTTACCACCATCGTACGGCGAATCGTACGCACCAAAAGAAAATTACAGAACACCTATAGGAAAGTGTCAGAGATCTGCATCAACTTCCAATGTTTTCCACTGAACCTACAATCAAACCCTGCATACGTCCAGTCTGACCCAGTAAACTTGGTCTTGAAGACCTCCTTGATTGAGTAGTGTTCTTTTTTCACCAACCTAAACCCTCCAAGTACCTTATAGGGTCATGTCCCAATCATTTTCTAGATTATGAACTAGAGGGTCCAGGTACTCCAGCAAAAGGAGGTCAGTTCCTGACCTGCAAGGGACACATCTCCATCCATTCTCCCGAGCTGGGCGCCTCTTCCTGGACAGCCTGGACGATCTCCGCCTCGGTGGCATTCTCGTTGGCCAAGTCTTTGATGATCTCCCTGAAGACACACGATGCACCCGAGACGCGTAAGCGCGTTGGATGAAGCTGAGAAGTCAAAGGAAGGTGAGCCGCAAACTATAGGGATCATCATAGGCCCACAGGCTATGATCCAAGAAAATGAGTAGAAGCCTCAATGATCTCACATATCATCTAGTATCCAACTGGAGTTTGACAGCTTCAACACAAACGCAGCTGTATGGCAACGTTTGCGTGGCGCCACGTTCGCTGAGCTCGCTGATGCTCCGTTCAGAGCTCGCTGCTCAGCGGTTTCGTCGTGCTTCGCTGCTTATGCTGCTTCGGGTCATTCCCAGAAATGCCGTCAGTGGTTCTTTTATAGGGACAGAAACACCACACTTCGGATCAGAATCTTCAAAAAGGGAGCGAAATCGATCGAACGGTGTACTCCCGAACGAATACGAGAATACCAAACAAACGGTTTCTTGGGGGATCCACCACGGGAGGGCACCTGTTCTTCTACACTCGCCCATCCGGCGCAACGTATCAAACAAACCCACCGCATCCGGCGCGGAAGCGCGCGGGTTCCGTTGGGGACCCGGTCGTTCCAGGAGACACTGCACCTCATCGGAGAAACACTGCAGATGTGCATGACGAGTGTTTTTTTGGTTTTAATTATATAAAGCAATCCTGGGGGAGTCTCTACATCTCCAACAAAGATCTTTCCAAGGGCCAAGGCCCCCCAGTCGATCAAGCCCTGCAGTTGATCAAGGCCTGCACAATTTTTGGGGTCGAACGGATCGAGGCTGGATAACCACCGCGTTCAGTTTCAGTGTCCGTGGAAACGGCGGTGATCGCCTGTGACCCCTGTGTCACCACTGTCGACTCAGGTTCCGACCGACTTGGCCAGCGGGAGTCCGGACAGTCCCAGTCCCAGAAACCGTTCTGAATGCTTCGTTTTCCAGTCCCAGAACCCTTCCTTACATGTAAAGGATCTCAAGCTGGAGCCAATATATTTTAATATATTGGAATATAATTGGAAGCACCCATTGATATGTTCTTCTTTGGGTTTCCATCTAAATCAGTTCCAAATTTGCTTGGAGAGCATCTGAGAGGCACATGAGGCACTACATCTAACTCCCGAAGAGGTACCGCACGATCGGACGATCGAAGGGGTTCAAAGCAGATCTCAGTCATGTCAACGACTGTGTCCACGACCTGTTTGGGACTGGTTATACATTGACCCCTGTATTTCAACATCTGTTCAACCGAAGAAATCACTTCTTGTCCATGCATGTCAATTCCGCTCTCCATGGCACGATGGCACGATGGAACTCACCCGACCTCGAGACAAATCTGGAGTCATCAAGTAGCAAGTGCCTGACGCAATGCGATCGAACGACGAGAGATCCATCACCCAAACGACCCAACACCCCCTGGTCGTCACGTGGAATAATAAGCGAGAGAAAAAAGGATCGGTGGACGCTGAATGTCACCCAAACTTGAGATCTAGCTTGGGTAGATCCCAGTACCAGATGATGATGGTGAGGTTGGCCGACATGATAAACAATAACTGGTTTACTGGGCTACATCAGGTCGTGATCTAGCAGCCTAGCGACGTTTGCTTCCAGTCCCAAGTCGTGACTCGCCTCTTCGGGAGCCTCTCTCGAGGTTTGAACCGGATACAACGGACGACGAGTGCGGCACAACGGACCGAGCGCGGCCGGCCCAGGTACGGCCCAGTGCGGATTGGCAATGACTCAGGTAAGAAACAGATCAACATCTGCCCCACGAGCTTGGGGCCCACTGATTTCAAGTTTTCCGAACAACATCGGACAACGTACTGATTTAAACTTGTTGTACTAAGGATTCTAGACTACAAAATGCGGTCGGCCTTTCATTTACTGGTCTTGGAAGGCCAGTGCTTTCCGGGGCCTGCTATCTCTTGTCCCCCGTGCCAGTTCAAGGTCTCCTTCTCAACATGGAAGGAATACCTGGCGCATGTCACCAGTTCACTTCAAGTTCACTTCTAAGCGATCTTGCACTCAATACTCGCACAGAAGCGCCGCAGTGACGAACCTTTGGAACATATGTTGCTTTAATTTGTTTTACCACTTTTGAGCAGGAACTATGTTCCTCTTTTGGCCTCAAATTGCTAATATCTTCCAACCACTCTCAGATCCTGTGAACTCAAAGTCAATCCTTTGATCCTCCACGCGGCCCACGGAGGGCCGACGGTTCCATGGGTTCTATGGAGTGCCACTCTCCACCACGGGTGCCTTGCACCAGCGAAGGTACCGATGCATCAGCGAAGATAAAGGATCGACCAATCGACGTCCGCATGTCCAAAGGGAACGTAGATAGAAACATACAAGGGGCGACAAGATGAAGTTCTCAAATTCCAAACTGGATTATATATGGAGCCACAAACTGCGGCGTTGGCAAATTGATACAAATTGTGCCAGACTGGGATTTATGGCAGCAAAGATCAAAATAACCACACCAGCAACATTCTGAGTTTAATCCAATCGATGCATAAACTCTCCTGTCTGTTTCAGTTCTAATTCCTATCTGATTGCTGTTGATTATTGCGCTCCATGCTAACACAGCTTGCTTCTTTTTCTCTCTTCACTTTACCTGTGAATCCAACGAACTCGAACAGAATGAACAGAACCTATCCCGGCAGGAGCACCCCTTGCAAATGGACATCAAATTGCACTCCTCAGAGAGTGGCTCGCGGAGACAGCGTTCATTAGTTCAATACTTCATGTTTCATATCATGATTGAAATATATTGAAATCGGAAGCTGCAAATAGATCATGTCTTGCTTTTTATTGTGTTTTGTTTCACGTGAGAAACAAAAATCATTATTCATTCCAGATTCAAGAACCTGCAAACAAGTTAGGCGCTATGTCTCAAATTTGTGTCTGATCTTGATCCGAGAAACTGAACACCTCAACCCGCAGCGCGCGTCACGTGTGCGGCTCCCAGGATTTCTACACTGAGCCCATCACTAAGCGACAGCAGGTGTCCGTGGTTTCAACACTGCCTGCATCGGATCTTGAATTGAGGAGGCAAACAACAAGCAGCAGCTTTGTGGCAAAGCATGTTTTCCAGCCCGTGGGAGACCAGGCAGAACTTCTCGATTCGCATGATCGTCCAAATATATATCAAAATAACTTTGCCCTTAGAGATCTTAGAGGCGATTGCAAAGCAGGTGGTAGACTTTGAGTGTGAAATAACATACAAACACATAAAATCTAAACATCCATACACACGTCAATCCATCAAACACATCCATCAATGAATCCGTCAAATAGGAAATGTCAGCACATTTTATTGGTTGGATAGTTCGTGAAAGTGCAAACCTTCTAGGACGAAGGTCAGTAGATTCGATGTCATTAGCCATCCAACTAGAGAACATAATGATCATGATGATAGTTAAAAACCCAACCTGTCAATGTAATTTGTCATCTATGATTTCTGAGAAGCTTGGAATTTTTGACCCTCCACATCCTCGGAAAGAAGTTATCTTCCCAACACATCAGTGTCCTCCACATCTGCCGTGCAAAACTGCCAAACTCCCATCCCCGACCTTTTCGATAGGGTGCTGGCACCAGTCGCCCATCGGCCTCTTCCTCGGCGTGCCGCGGCACGTGGGCGATGCCGCACGTGGGCGTGGTAGATTCTAAATGGGAATCAACATGGTCAAAGCACAGGAGGGACTCCAACATGTTTCACAGGTTGGAGGCCATTGCTATTAGGCTGGAGGCCATTGCTATTATGTTGTGCTTTTCTGTTTGATTCTTGAGTGTTGGATACAATATGATTATGTTGCTTGTAAGTCGCATGGCCCCGATGAGCTCGGAAGACCAACAGAACGGGGGAGTTTCCACATCCATCTTGAATAGAGGCAGGGTGAATCGAACATGTAGCTGCCCACCCCACGATTGCTTGGCCAGTCAATCAAACAACTCATGCCTTCGCAGTTCGGATGTGTTTGAGTGCCCCAAACACTCCCTGGTAACTCCTGGTTTACAACGGTTGGAAGCGTCTTCTTCCATTTACCCGACAAGCCCCCGACACCAATCGCATGCATATAGTCGTCTGTCATGAAACACAAGCATCCAACCGGCAACGAAAAAACGTTAAACATCATGCATGGAAAAAAAACAGCCAGGAGTCACGAGAAGGGGTGGTTTTTAGTCCCATCCAGTGAGTGGATGTTCTGGGCACCCCCCCCTTTGTGACTGCTGGAGCATTTGTTGGGCAATCCATGAACTTGTACCTTCGCAAGTCACTGAACCTTCGTAATTAGCTTCGTATACCTTGGATGGGCAGATCGGATGTCGAAAACCTAAACACCCGAAACCTGAACACCCGGTGCAACGCCGGGCCCAAATGAACCAGCAAGGAAGGATTCACCAAAAAAATATCAACTTGAGTCTCACATTTACACAGTGTTTGTCTCTTTCTGAGCTGGTGTCTTTCTTCCATGAACCGTAACTGTAACATGAACAACGCTTCCCAACCCAAACCGGCAGTCAGAAACCCATCCCGTCAGACGTCTGCGACCCCATCAGACGATTCGTCGACCTTTGTCTCCGAGCGGCGGCCAGACAGCGGCCCTTCCCCACGAAGTCAAAGCTGTGATCCTCGCAAATCCTGACGCCACTGCATCTCATTCAGCACCCCCAGTGACGGATTGAGGGAAGATCCATGACCGGACGTTTGGTTGGTAGGGATGGGTTGGTAGATTTGGTTTGGGTATGACTGTATGTATGCACGTATGGTATCATCGGGTGCCTTCTATGACTGTAGGATTGTTTGCTTCATGGGGTTGTAAGCCTACATATTAAACTTATAATGTTCATACTAACCTTCTCACAAGGAAGCTTTTCACAACAACCCTACTGAACATCTCATACCAGCACCCGACCTCCAATACACGTCTCCTCGACAGGAACGTTTGGCCCTAACAGGTGGTGGTGTGAATCCAACATGTCCTCCTTGCCATTCCTTGATTTCCAGGTGGCAAGAGCCCTATGTGGCTCTTGAGCCCGAAGTCTGCCCGAAATCTCAGGTAGGAACGGACCCTTCAGTGACCTCGAACGAACCATACGAAAGGTTCCTCCACTTAGCCACTTAGCTGGCCGTTTCTCAGGAACATCATATCACTTAGCAAACCCCAGCCACTTCGGACTCCCAAGACTGCCATTTTGGACATCCCTTCGTAGACTGCCCTCATCTGCCCTCCCTCCCTGCTCTGTTAGAGTCATCCCCTCTCCGCCTGTTCAGGAAGCGGCAGCCGCCTGGAGGTCCGTGGTTACTCATGGTCTTCAGATCCGAAATCTTCGAAGAATGGTTCCACATCGCCGAGGTCTTTCTCTGCTCTTTGTCTTAAGAACCGAAGGGATCCAGTCTGGATCCCGTCGTGCCTTCTGAGGTTCGGTACGACTGGATCCCTAAAAAATGGACGAACGACTCGATCGCCCGGATGGGCGTCGTTGGACGGTGGCACATGGCACATGGATTCCACTCCGTTCTCGAACCCTTCTTGATTCGCCCTGCGATGGGCAAACAGGGACTTCTCTGCCTGGTCGAAGTTCAATAATTCAAGTATACTCATGCATGAAGTTCTTTCAAATCTACGAAGTTTGCAGTGAAGGGTTATCTTCCTCTTGTGCTCTGGAAAGCTTACGACCCCGTTTCGATTAGAACCATGTTGTCTGTCGGGTGTTCATTCCGTGTGTGCGGTCATTGGGTTGCCGTACTCGACTTTCCAAGTTCAGTTCAGGCAAGTTTCCCCCGTTTCGCCCCTCTCCATCCAGAAACTTAGCCGAGTAACATTTAGGAGTTTGTATCTTGAGGGGAAATCGGGAAAACCTCCAAAGATCCATGACTTTAAACTGTCTTTTCATGGGTGCCGGAACGTGGTCTCTTTTCCGACCCACACGGAACGCCGCAAAGAGGTCGAGACCTCTCGAGAGAGAGCGCATCGAACTCGAACCCCCTTGATGTACCAAGCGCATGGCCCATGTCTTGCAACAGCTGCAGTTTCTCTTCGCACTCCTCGCGACACGTTGCGTGGGGAGGAAGACCACTTAGGCTTGACAGTGTAGCACTAGCACTCAATGGGACGAACAGCATGTTTTTGGATCAATCGGGGTGATTGAAACAGGGTCAATGAGTGTAGGCAGTAGGCATAATACTAAATAATAATATAAAATCAATATATATTATGCATGGGCACATATATATATACCTAGGTCTTCTGAGGTATGCATTATTTCAGTACTTTTGGCAAAAACCGCCTCTGCCTTTCCAGGGTCTGGATTTCTTGCAAGGGGCTGAACTTGTTTTTCTGACAGAATGACACAGTATTCCAAAGGAATGGTCATGAGGTGAATGGTTTTGAAGAACAATTTGTAGATTGAATCATGGAGCACGAAGGTGGCCAACAGGATCCTAGATGTGTTGGCAATGATCATTTTATACTTTTAAGGTGCTCTTTGCAGGCGTTTTTTTGGTGCAGGGTGATGTCTGCAAGAGCTTTTTCTGGACCAATCAGGACCGTGAAGCTGGCAAGAATTGGCATGACAAGAGTTGGCGTGTAAAGCCAGCCACTGATCTTATGTCATTTTCTAAGAGTCCATTTGTGCATCTCGCAACAATGTCAACTGGCTGTGGTTGCCAATGTCAAAGTATAAGCATGCATATGTTTTTGTGGGTTGTACATGACCTCTGTTGCCCTGCAATGGTGGGCGAGACTGACTTCTACGGTGCAGAGGTTGGGAGTCCAAAAAAGATCATGCATTGCATGCACTTATAGTTTGTATATTCATTTGTATATGGTATATATTCCATTATGGGATCATTCAATTCCCTTTTGACACTGCTCCTGCAGGTTCAGGCCGCACAAATCGACCTCTGAACGAGATGGACCTGCAGTTTCAGCACTGCTGGCCAGTTTGTTGGTTTGTTTGTTTTTAAAGATGTTCTTGTTTTTGTGAATCCTTTGTACTGCCTGGCTCAGTGCAGCTCTATCCTGCTCTGGCAATTTTTTCTTGATATGCCTTTAGACTCACACATGCAAAAGCATCTCAGAAGCAAACCATATTCTTATTTGCTTTGCAGCACTGAACTTGCAAACCTCTTGCTGTCATGTCGTGCGGTTCAGTTGCAGTGGTGGAGAATGCAGCAGCAAAGCCAAAGACTTTGGCTGCTATGTGGGAAGATTGTGTGCACATTAGGGAGCGGCTACGGGACAATGACAATGCAGGAGTCCTGTGCATTTGGCCGTCCAAAGAGCTCATTGGCCATCCCACAATGACTGGCATTGCCATGAACTGCCATGCACTTCGTATACTTGCTGAGTACTGGTGCCCACAGCAGACCTCTCCTAAGTCCCCGTCTGTGCGAATGCTCAAGAAGGAGGCCTGCCCGTTCTCAAAGCACTATGACTCTATATTTACTCTGTTTCTTATGCATGATCATTCATGCACCTCTCAAATATCAATTGAAGGGAGCGAACATACTAGCTTGAAGGGACTGACTATATTTCAATTTGCTTTCTGCCCTGAAAGGTTTACAACCTTCGGTGCTTGGTTGCGTTGCCAAAGGATGGTGGGCAAGTGCATATGGATGCCTGGGCACTCAAGAAACTGTTCACATACGGGTGCAGGAAGTCAGGATGTGACAAAGTGTCCAGTGGGAGCCCGGTGAGAAGAGAGCCTCAGCCTTGCATAACAAAACAACATGTTCCTTGTATAATACATGTTTGCTTTGGGGGTGGATATGCAACAGCCTTTATATTCCTAACTGGGTCCATTCTATGTTTCATGTGTCTCATGTACAATCAATATGTGCCTGTGTGCGTGTGGATGTGTTGTGTGTATCCTTTCTTTTTGCTTTTGGCCGTGCTTCAAACTAGGAGATTGGAGTGAATCCTTTCTATGAAATGCTCTTCGAGTTCTGGCATGTTCGCTTGCAGATGCCTGGGGGCCCTCCGCCTACATTGGATGAGACGCAGCCTTCAGAATTCGTGGAGATCATGGACTCTGATGCTGAGGATGATCTGGTGGAAGTTCTTCAACTTAAACACAATCCTTACATGATGGACTCTCCAATTTTCACATCACCACCTGGCAAACACAAGACAGAGCCCTGTGAGACTGCTGCTGTAGAGGTCGAGGCCCCTGTCAAGGTCCAGGAGGAGGAGCCCAAAGAGATTGAGAGTCCCATCAAAAAGGAGTCACCAAGTGATGTGCCAACGGAGATGAATTACTCTTCTGCTGATGAGTTGTCGTCTCAAGAGAAGTCATCTTCTCAAGGCTTTGTGGAGCACCAGCACCCAGCTGTTTACATCAAGGCCGAGCCAAAGAATGAAACAGCTGATTGCTCCAGCAAGGGATTTGCAGCCAACTCGATGACCAAACAGGAGATTGAACGAAGGATTGGAAATTTGAAGCAACTATGGTTATGATTTATGTACATTGTTGCTGTGTTTTTTTTGTTATGTAAGGAGCCTTGTGTTTTCACCTGTGTCAATTCCTGGCAAGTTAGGAAAATTCTTGCTGCCCGGGCTGTCAAGCAAGCTGCTGCTGCTACAGACCAGGAAGATACTCAGGAGTATCATGCTTCACCATGCGTTGAACTTCTGCAGACTTCATTGGAAGCAGCTGTTCCTCCTGAAGATGAACAGTCGGGCAAAGGTTTACGCAAGTCATTGGCCAACTACTTTGATGACGCAAGTGTTTTGTATTCATTATATACGCCTTGTATGTTTGGGTCTCTGGGGTGTTTTTGACAACCACAAGGATCTCACATGTATGTTTGCGTGTGCATGCATGTGTGCTTTGTTTTTTTGTTTGCTGCTCAATTTATTTCTAAGGCTTGATAAAAGCACCTGCCTCTGAGTCTGTCGATGTACCTGCGATCGGTGATCGACCTGGTGGTGATCTCACTCAAGAACCTGATCCTCAACCTGTGGAGCCTCTGTATTCACAAGCTCCTGTTGGTGAAGCTCCTTCTGATTGTGGTCCTGATGTACGACTGGATGATCCTCAAGCTCCAACTGAATCTCGTGCTGCTGATGTACATGAGTCTAAACAAATGGCACCTCCAGCGGATTCAGAGTTGGATGGCAACTCTGAGACTGGTGGGCAGGATCAACTTGGACAACATGCTGAAAAGTCCACTGTGCTGTCTGGTGATGTCTCAGCTGCGAAGGTGGAGACAAAGGCAGAGTCCATGGAGGTCGCTGGCTCTCAGAGTTTCAGCATGGAGATTGAAGAGGAGATTAACGTCAGTGCTGAGCCTGTCCATGAGGAAGTCATGGCTGAGCCTGTCAAGGAGGACGAAGTCATGGCTGAGCCTGTCAAGGAGGAAGAAGTCATGGCTGAGCC
>CAXAMN010002225.1:1087576-1103049 GCA_963970005.1 Durusdinium trenchii
TGTCAAGGAGGAAGAAGTCATGGCTGAGCCTGTCAAGGAGGAAGAAGGTGGTGGAAAGCGGACGTTGAAGGAAAAAAAAAGTGAAGAAGAAGAAGAAAATGAAGAAGTCCCTGTGGTGATGAGGGTTGATCAGTTTGCCTTGAAGCCAAAAAAGGAAAAGAGGGCAAGCAAATCAAAAGCAGCTGGGAGGGGTCGAGGACGTGGCCGTGGAGGTGGACGTGGTCGAGCCAAGAAGGATGAAGCTGATTCTGAACCTGAAGTGATTTATGATTCAGAGGACGAAGCTCAAAAGGCAGAGCCAATCAAGAAACTGAAGCCTGCTCGCAAGACACGTTCTGAGCCCAAGATTGAGCGCAAGAGAAAAGCTGAGCCCAAAGCAAAACCTTCAGCAAAATCAAGGGCAAGGAAGTCCAGTGTGGCTGCGACGAGTGCTCGGGATGCTGCTGGTGATGAACACAAAGAGGACCAGGGTGAAAGTGAAATTGTTTGGGGACCACTTTCTGTGGAGGGAGTTCAAGCTGTCACCAAGGCTTATGGATGGGACATGCTTGAGCCTTCTGTGCAGGAGGCTATGAAACCTGTGGATGCATCAGCTCCTTCTGAGAAGCATCCTGATGGTGGAGACTCTACTGGCGTCAAGATCAAGAGTTTTGCTCGCAGACCTTATCCTCGCAGCGGTGTTCCTCAGGCACGTTGGCTGGCAATCCGCGACACCTTTGATGAGTTCATCCGCCCTCTGCTGGTGAATGCGGGACATCCGGCATCAGGCTTTGAGGCCAGGATCACTCATAGACTTCCCAGCTAGGATTGGCCTTTGGTTCCAGCACCCTTGGTGAAGAAACATTGTCAAGCATTGGTTCACACACTTTGGAATTTCAGTCTACCTGTAGTGTAGTTTGTGTTCTTTTCCTTTCTGTCTCCAGTTTCTTCTAGTACAGGGCAATTAAAGTCTCATTCGACCAATTAAAGTGTAATTCATATTTATACTCTCCTGCAGGTCGAGTGGTGGGATGCCTGTATGGGAGTGGCTTTCAAGGTGGAGTCTGATGCAAAACTGGCTGGGGGTGAGGAGAAGTACAAGATCCTTGCCAGGGGCCACGTGAAGGCTTTCGTGCTGGAGACCATGTTGATTATGGATGATGAGATGGACTCAATGCCTGAGCCCTTTGAGCAGTAGTTGCAGGCATGAAATGTCAAGTCATAGACTGTGTGTATATATGCACTCAGTTTGATTTGGCATCTGTTTACTCCGAGTGTGTTCCTTTGCCGGGTTAGAGCGATGTTTTGTGCACAATATGCCAAAAAGGCATGTTGACATTGTGTCCTTCAATTCATCTCTTGATTGGTATGTGTGTACTTCACACATGAATTACATTGCCGTTTGTGGGCTAAGACAAGCTCATGCATGGCTACTTTCTGGGGATCAGCTTGCGAGGCAACAAGCAGCCGTGCTTGCAGTTTAGAGCCACCAAAATACTTGAACTAATGCTGACCCAGCCATTGTGTTCTTACAATGACTGTGAAGTGTGTTGTCTACAAGCCAGGTTTGGAGATGTATGGTCTGCGTCGTGGATGCATCAACCTTGCAAAGATTGGGCAAGGTCCAGTGGCAAGATCCAGTATGCCTGGCTGATTTTTATTGTAAGTGTGGGAGTGGCATGGTTTGAGATCACACGTACACTCTGCAATGCTTTGTAAACTGCCTGTATGACACTGTGCTCAAAGTACAGAAGTGGAAAGAATTGCCTGATCTGCTATGTGGACAATGTGTAGCATATGTATGAGAAGCAACGCTCTAAAATAAGACAAGGTATAACCAGAATACTTTCAATGAATCATGGTGCATAGGATTTGATATCTATAGTACCCCATTTATTCAGCCATGTTGCCCTCACATTTCGACATCTTTCTGAAGAGATTGATTGTGATGAAAACTCCCAAGGCCGCTTGGTTTCCAAGAGTTTTGAGTTCATGTCAAAGGGTTGTGAACTTACAGGAATTGCCCTTCTGATGTTCTTCCCGCTGATTCTGCAGGTCGTGATCTTTCTCATTCTCCTGGTGTGGTGGCTAGATCTGCCCAAACAGGAGGACAGCCCGTATCAAGTGGTGGAATACTTTGCGGGAGTGGGGCGCGTGGCCAGTCTTGCCAAGCATTGCCATTTTTCCTCGGCAGCGGTGGATGTGTTGTATGGTCAAGAAGGTCCTCGTAAACCTGGAAAGAGACGTCCACTAGATCTAAATGGCTCTGCTGGCCTTGCGTGCCTTTGATTGGTATTCAATGTTGTATGCATGCATGTATATTAATTATACCTAAGAGCTTGCATCAATGTATCGCACCTTAGTTTGGAATTCCAACACTCTGAGGTTATGCATCCACATCCTTTTATGTGGAGAGTGGGAAGGCATTGTTGCATTTCTTGCTATTGTATGCAGCTCATGGGTGCCGGTGAACCGACACAGTACAATGCGTTCATTGCTCACACCGTTGGGAAACGAAGACTACCCCTCAGTGAGACGATCAAACAAACTCACTGCCAGGACCTGTTCTTCTGTTGAAAAGGCGTCTTGTATAAGTCTTGTCTAACTGTTTCTGAATGGCTTATGGTTCTTATATATGGATTCAACTATTTAATCTTGGAAAAATCAAAGAAACGTATACTATATATTGTATCAAATTGTATCTATAATTTTTCAGGTTGTGTGCACACTGGATCCTGATATCCCTGAGGAGTGTCATTCTGATTTGGATCACAGTTCTAATGGGAGGAACATATCTAATGGAGAATCCTTTTGCTTCACTTTTGGCTCTTCATCCTCGCTACGTGTGGATGCTAGAACGTCTTCAGGAACGTGACGTTTTGGTTTCTCAGTTGAACCACTGTAAAATGTCTTCTTGATTGGACCTGAAATGAATGTGTGCATTCTTTGTTGGAAATTTATATGATTTGCCACTGTTGCTACTAAGACATACAAAGTGGCCTTCTGGATGCGCAAATACCAATCGATGTCCTGGAAGAGAACTTGGGTGTGGAGCAGTAGTTTTCGAGTGGGATCTTTAGACCTGGGGCCAATGACTGAGAAAGAAAAGGAGGAGAGCATGCCTACCACAGACAAATACCAGGATGCTTCAGGTCAAACAAGGTTCAAAGGCAATGGGAGCCTCAAGACAAGTCAGTACCCTGGTTAGATTCATTGATGGAAAGGTTCAAGTATATCTATAATTTTACCAAGGGAATGTGTTTGCCAGACTCAGCTTAGGCAGTACACTTATCAATTTGCTGGTACCTTAGTTGGCCTGCTCCCCAAGCTCCGAGAAGATTCTAAAAGCAACCCGCTACATATTGAGGTGCAGGGCTGAAAGATTGCTGGTATATATAGTTGTGTTTTTTAAACGACGCCTGTGCGTGCGCATTGTTGCACGTGCCTTCCCAGCAATATTTGTTGGGCATACCTGCGAATGAAAGCGTGTATAAGAATATATTGTGGCAAGAACATATTGTACATTTTGGGCAAGCATTATCTTCTTTGGGTCTTTGTGATCGATTGGAATGGAAACTTGAATGAACAGCACACGCTTCATGGGTGAATAATATAGAAATTGACAAGATAAACAAGTCCTGATTGACAATCCTGTACCGCGGAGGTTCCAGAAGAATCCGCCATTGAGCTGTTTGCCAGAATGGAGTGGTGCGATGAATCGACTAGTTGGGATGACCAAGCGGACTTGAGAGACGCCATTCGTTACCTTCGTGGGTCGAAACTTTTGCGCATACCAAATGAGTGGCGTAGTGTCATTCCAAAATTCATTTAGGTGCTGCATGAATGCCTTTCATACAGGTTGTGATCTGGAGCTTAATTATCCTTTATAGTGTTTCCTGCAGGTGGCTTCGCAAAGGTTTGAACTAGGGTCTCAAACAAAGTCATAACCGTGTCTAATCTTATCCAGTTTTTTTCCTTCAGCGTCTTCTTTTGCTATATATATAATATTTGCAGGACCTTTGTGCAGGCTTTCAGGAGCAGGTTCATGAACACTTCATCGATCTGTTGATCCGCATCTTCAAATTAAACGACACTTGAAGAAGCTTTCATGGATGAAAATTGGAACCGTGCCGCTCCGCTTTTTCGATCGATCACTTGGCAGGGTTCAGGGCATGCACATGTGTTTTCAGGATTTCAGCTGCAGAGATCAAACCCTTGCATGCGTGTGTTAAGGGCTGTGCATTCATGTGACTTTCAGGGTTTCAAGAATTGGTTGTTGAACTAGAAGGAGCTTTCAGGGATGATGTGCTTTATGTGTTCGAATACCTTTTTCAGGGATGAATCCCAAACCATGATAAAGCAATCATTTGCAGGGATAATCTGGAATTGGTTTGAGGGATATGGTTTCAGGGAATTACAGTTTCAGGGTTGACTTTTTTCAGGAATTCATAAGTTTCAAAGTTTTGCAAATTTTCAGGGGCGGATTTTGCCGGTCCCGGGGCGGATCTTTGCGTCCCAGGGGCGGATTTTGCCGGTCGATGATTTGCAGGGTTGGTAAACCTGAAAATCATCATTTTGTGGTGAAACATACAAGCCTGAAAATGTATGTGTGGGAGAGGACATCGACCCTTCTTTGGAGTGAACATTGATCTTGAACACAGATCTTTGGTGTGGAGCTTGCTTCAGGGTTTGTGTTGGATGTTATAGCCATTTTCAGGATTGTCCAGAGACATGACAGAGCCTTTGCCTTCACGGGTGTTCTCGTCGGAGACCCTCCTTGAGGGACTGGGTGTGGTCGAAATGGCAGAGGGGCCAGCGTTGCTTGACGTCTCAGATGCTGCAGTTTTAGAAGAATTGCAGAAACTTGAGGAAGGGTGAACTTTGTCATCTTTAATTGTGAAACTCTATGGTAATTTGTGAGTGCGTGCGATACTTTCGCAAGTCATTGTCCCGCGTGCAGGAGCTGAAAGCTTCTATGGAGAACCATGGTGCTGATGCTCCTGTGGTCGGGAAAGGTGAGGGAGTTGGGTATTGTGCAAGGCCGGTTCCCACACCTGTGCGCAACGGCACAGATATGGGTCCAACTGCTTGCCTGATTCCTGAAGACTCTGATGGTTTTGGTTTCGATCCAACTGCTGACACCATTCCTGGTGACCTTGTTGGTGCTGGTGTGGATTCGGAGGTCCCTTGCTTCCAATTGTTTCTGGACCATCTTGTGTAGCATTAATGTTGTTTCACATTATTCACTGGTGTTGCTTGATTTGCTCAGGTCAATTCAGCTGATGCAGCCGGTCCACCTGTGGACCCTCGGTGTTATTATTCCGCTGAGGCTCTATAATGTTGCATGTGAACCTGGAATGTCAAGGGTTGAAGAATTGGCTCCATGTAGCCAATATGGTTCTACTGGAATGATGTGTGGGTTTCGACTGGTGGTGTATGAACAACACATGCATGAAATCCTTTTGGGTTATCTTAGGATGAGAGGAACGACGAGATGCTCGCCCATATCGATGGTCTATTCCATGCAATTCCTGGGCCACATCATGACGCAAATGTTCCTGAGGAGATACAAGACTTGCCTGATAGTGCGATCCAGGATCCATATCAGGTCTATGAATCAAACCATATATTGTTCTGCTTGGCAAATGCTGTGTAAGTTATTTATTTTTTGGGGGGGTTGGACATTGACAGATTGTTAACTTGCCTGCTGGCTGGCAGGTGCTGGAGACAGAAGAAACTGATATCATTAGCGATGAAATGGTGACACAGCTTCTGCAGGCATGCGTGTTTGTTTAGCAAGAAGGCAGGCATCCTTCACTCCCAAATGCCATTTGAATGCCTTGTGCCAGGCCAGTAGCGAGTCCAAGCCTGAGCAGCCTCAGGTCACTATAAAAGTCTCTGACAACGACATGAAGAAGATCCGTCGTTTGTTGGCGCCACGCGCGAACGGGAGACTACTGGTTCCACAAGAAATTGTAGAACAGTTTCAAGATCTTGAGACTGGTGGGCGGGATGCTGTGTTGACTATGTGGGCAAAATGCTCTGGGAATAAGGACCACATCACATGTGGAGTAACATAGCAAACATTATACTATACTATATACATCTATACACCAACCGCTGCCGATCCATCCTCCATCCAGCAGCCTGCATTTCCAGGAAGCTTTCATCAAGCGATGCAAGCGACGTGTGGAGGCTGTGAAGGAGCAGGACCTTTGGGTTGATGGGTGCTTCATGTCAGAGCAAGATATGGTTGATGAAGGATTTCCTCCGTGTTTTGGCTAATGATTGATATCTTCATTCACCATGGCTGGTTTGTTTGATGCAAAAGCATTGATTAACATGATCGGGCCACAATTGCTTAACTTTGCATTATGGTGGTGGATGTTCCATGAACAAGCTTCCTTTATTGCCTGCCTAAGGGGGCGCATCAAATCCATAAAGGCTGACTGCGCAAAAGGTGAGGGGTTGAAACGGCGACTTAACAGCACGTTGGGTTTGTCCTTTGATATTTGTGAACTTCGACTGCTATTGCTTTTGAATTACGTTGAGTCTTTTGAACCATTCGAGGAGGGACCGATATGAAAAGCACATTGAGCTGTTTTGGGTCGAGAAGAACATTGCTGGCAGAAATCTGATACTAGGTTGTGCACAGTTGTGTTTGCATGCCTGCATATATTTGCAGTCTGGTGCAGAACTTGCAATCAAACACAAGGTCACAAGGTTTGAGAAATCTGTGATACTTATTGAGTTTTATCAGGAAGAGAAAGCGGGAGGTCCTTGAGGAAGAGGAGAGCATGAGTGAGTCTGAGTTTGAAAAGCTCAAGGACAAGGACGATGGAATGCCGGACAACTTTGAGCTTCAAAAGGAATCTCTAGGCCTGGTCTCAGTGTTTCCCTGGTTTTCCTGCATGCATGCATATATAAGCTGCTGCTCTGGGTGTATATCAGAAACTATCCCTGCTAGAACCTTCAACCATTGTAGACGCGGACGGGAAGAATGATGCGGAGAAGATTGCAAAATCTATTACTTGGCCTGCCATGGACGATGATGCACTCCCATCATCCTACATCATGCGTGTGCTTACATGTGTGTCAAAATGGTCAGTTAAAATGGTGGGTTTGACAGACATGATTGCATCCTTGGAGAAGACTTCTGACAGCCTAACCCAGTTCCATGATCTCATATGTAAGACGTTTGGTATTCCAGTTTGCGCGCCTGTGTGCTTGTCTGTGTGTGTCGAAGTTTTGTGCGTGATGTTGAAAGAACAATATGCAGGACAAACACAACCAAGGTTGTCAGGCCGTGCAAAAGATATCCATGCTGAGTTGGAATCACTCACGGAGAAAATTGGGAACCTGAACGCGAGTGGCATTATGACTGGCTTTCATGCGGCGCAGCTAAGACCAAACCTATGAGTCAAGTTTGACTGCTATAGTCTGTATTGTAAACAGAGTGATTCATCATTCATGTTTTTTCTTCCCTCTCTTAGGCAACAGGATGAGCTCAAGAAACTCTTCACTGCATCCAAAGAGAAGTGCCCTGTCAAATTGCAAATGTATTCACTTCTCTGAGCATTGCTGGTCCTTTTCTTGCATTGATGTGCGTGTCCAGAAGTGCATCTGTCAGGTGATCTATTTTTAGTACACACTTATGGGTCACATGGTTAATCAGAAGCATAGAAACACACCTGCAAGAGTGAAATGATTAAGAACACGAATGCAAAGCACATTGGTTGAGAAAAAGTGTGCAACATTTAGGGACAATCTCCATTTGTGCGTGCAATGGACGACTTTCTAATCGACCTCTTGACATATACAGACCCGTACACTGGCAAGAAGAGATGCGCAATCCAAGCAAGTCTTGGGCAAAGTCCAGATATGGATCCAAGCTGGAAGATTCTCAGTTGATGATGGTACTCATGCGTTTTGTTCTTGTATTTTAGTGAGGTGGAAGAGTGTCCTTTATATATACCTCTATAAGTAGATGTTGTTCTTATAATTCCGTGCAGTCTATGTGCCTCCCATGTTTGTTCTTGCCTTGCCATGCAAACCTGAAATACAAGGATGGCTTGTGGCATGCTAGTTGAACAAGGAGAACAAAAAGACAAGTCAGCCAAACGGCGTTGTGTGCAGTGCAGTCTACCAGCAGTAGATGCGCCTCTGAATGACTCATGTCCTGGAAAGATAGCAATTTTCTAGTGCTGTTGTCGTTTCCTGCTTATTCTCCCTCTTTCAAAAGATTGTTGTTGTGAGAATGAAAGGATTCGAAGCGCCGTGAACTACAATTTCATCTAGAAGAAGTTTGCAAGTCGTTCCCAACGATGTCTCCAGTTCCCTGGGAAGTTCTTCGAAGCTGCTTGATCTTCAACCGTCTACCAAAGGCTCAACCTTCTCAGCCGACATGCGGGAAGATTTTGGCACATGCCAAGCGAAAAGTGGATGCATTCCGAGAGCGCATTGGAATAAGTGTGGCTGTTTTCAAGCTTGGGGTCACAGCGCATCCTGCGCAAAGGTTTCAGACATACTTGTCTAAGAATTTTGAAGAAATGTGGATAATCTACATGAGTGATGATGTGGCCTTAACTCACATGCTTGAAGCTGCATTGATAGCTTTGTTTTCCCATGCATCAGGGTGTCGCAATGAGGTTGGCACAGGAGGGGAGGGGGCACTGAACCGCAAAGTTCATGCAGGCCCTCCTTATTTCAATTATGTTGCAGGTGGCAGGGCTGATCAACTTAAACGTGTTGGTTAGCACTGAATTCTTAGTGCATGCGTGCATGTGTCCTTTTCTTTTCACACGTGCCTTTGACCTTTGACTCGGCTGTGAGCTTGAAATATACAATACTTTTCGTGCAAATGATGGACGCAGAGTTTGGGTGATGTTTGATCATGCAATTGGATCCAGGGTGTATACTCCAGTCACCTCTTCGCTGTTTCACTGTTCTCAGGTGTGGTCTGGCCTTGAACTTGTCGACTCGTGCACAGTCCAAGCCCTCAGCCTTTCCTACAGATCCCAAACATAGCACAGGTATATATTATATGTAATATTGTATGATCTTGCAGGTTCATATTGAGTCTCCATTTGCTTGGAGGCCCTTTATCAGCCACATGAAGGCCCAGGAAAAAAGGGCAATGAGGGAGGTTGAGAAAAGGGAGGCAGGCAACACGCCTGCTCCAAAGCGAGCCGCTAAAGTGAAGGTAGTAAAGAAGGAACCCAAGTAGCGAAAACAAGCTTTCTTGGGTGGTAGTGTCTGGGGAGACAGGAAGGGTGCTTTGCTTCATGTCTTCAAAAGGATGTTTTTAGCTTACAGGTTTGATGCTTGGAAAACAGCTTTGTTTGTGAGCAAGGCGAGCTTCCGTGATTGTATTTTGGGGTTATGCTTTTGGCAGGGATGACCTTGCTGAATCCAGAATGAAATGATCTGGATCGAAATTAAGTGGATTTGCTGTCAACTTAGCCAGTCGTTTTTCGAGCAACTGGTGCTGGGCAAGGGCAAAGATGCGCTTCTGCATTCACCCTGGCACAACAAATGAATGCTTGACAATGGTCTGTGCATGGACAGGTAGGAGCATGCTGGACTAATGATAAAACAATCTTGACTCGACTGTCTCTTTTGCACGTGTTGCCAGGTTCCACTGATTGTGAACCAGCGGGGCCCCTTCTGGAACATGTGATAGAGAAGATTGCTGATGGTGTATTTTGGCTGTGCTTGGTGAAGGTAGGATGCTGTTATATAATATGGGGAAAGTAGAGGATTTGTTTGATGAAGAAACTCGTTTCCAAGAGTGCCGAGGCAACAGCTTCCACTCTTCAGGAGCATGGTGTAGCTTTGCAATCAGAACTCCGGTGTGACCCTGCTTCAGCTTTGCATCCGTCCACGGTTTCAACCCTTGGCCGCAGCAAGACCAATGCTGCCCGACAATACAAAAGGGCCACCAAGCGCTTTGGATTTGAGATGATGCTAGCTTGTGTTTCAGGAATGCTTTCTTGTTGGGCTTGAGATGCATCAAGGGTTTGAGATGACAGTTTTTGTTTGCTGGCGTGCCAAGGAAAGTTCCGAACTCTTACCATTACTTTGAAGAGAACGGGTCTTGTGTTGATCTGCCTTTTTTGAAGGGAAGTGATGTGCTTCGCTACCTCCTCTCTGCCTACCCATCTGTCTTGATGGGTGGATTCAATCCTGGGCCACAAGTGCAAACTTTGTTCAAAACCTTCTGGAAGTTGTACCGAGTGGAACACCCAACTCATCAGATTTTTCAGTTGGCAGACCAAGGTGTTGTGGATTTGAGTTTTACAATACCTCTGGTGATTCATGGTGATGGAGCTCGTACATTGAAGAAGCAGCCATTGGAAGTGATTTCTCTACATCCAATCCTTGGACTAGACACAGGAAAGACTGGAGATAAATTCAAGTGCAAATGTTGTTCTGGTGAGGTCGAGTATGTGTCGGGGGATCCCACACATCCTTTCTCGCAGCGGCTCAACTGCCGTCACCATTCCTACTTGACGCACTTTTTGCTCTGTGCTTTTCCTTCCAAGAAGTACAAAAAACTTCCAGGGCTTTTACTATCTGTTTTGGAAACCATCTCAGAAGATCTTGGGCCACTGACTGCAGATGGTATTATGCACAATGGTTGTGTCTATCACTTTGGATTCTTGGGGATGGTTGGTGATCTTGAGTATCATGCAAAGACCGGACTGTTGAGCAGATCATATCAAAATGTTGGACATAGAAACTTCATCCCGTGCTGTCACTTGTGTGCTGCTGGTGGTCCGCTTCATCCTTTTGAAGACCTTACAAGCTCTGCTGCATGGAAAGGAACGGTGTACCACTCAGCTCCCTGGTCCTCAATGCCGCCGTTCCACCATATTGTGTTTGAAGATTGGTCTACAGGCTTGGCTGCCAGATGGTTCCTCTTGGATACGTTTCATCTATTCCGTCTGGGAATAGCAAGAAACTTTATAGCCTCAGCTGTATTTCTACTTTGTTTTGACTGCATGTTCGATTACAATGATGTGGGGGAGTCAAGAGCGGTCGATGCAAGACTTGGACGCGCATGGGCATCGTTCCACCTCTGGTGCGATACTGCTCGGGTGAGCCCCTCAGGGATTCGCGGGTTCACAAAAGAGAAGCTGCATTATCCAACTGCTTCATCATTCCCGTGGGTTGGCTGCAAGGGCTCCGACTCGATGTATTTGCTACGATGGTTAGAATGGTTCACAAGCTTACAGCTGGTTCACTCTGCTAGGACACAGTCGTTGATCCTGGTGAACAATGCTTGCAAAGCAGGTCTGGATTTTCAATCCATTCACAGACATGGAATCTGGCTTCAAAGAAGCTGTGGGAGGACATTGGAAGCAAATTGTCGTGGTTTCTTACATGCCTACGCTAGGCTGGCCAAACACAGTTTGGACCGTGGACTCACATTGTTTTCGATGGTCCCAAAGGTTCATGGTACTGCGCACATTTACCATCGCCTACAAATCTGCTCAAAGGACAGGTTCCGCTGCAACCCAGCATTGTGGGACTGCTCTATGAGTGAAGACTTTGTTGGTCGAGTTGCACGACAAAGTCGCCGGGTGGGGCACAGGCATGTGGTGGAGAATACCCTTCATGCGTACAAGGTGAAGGGGAAGTTGGAGCTAGATCGCTTGAAGCGCAAACGTGCTTTCGATCAGGTTGAGTGAAAACAAAGCATGGGATGGATGGACTTTTCTGGACTGACTGAAGTTGAAGCACCTCCATTGGTTAATTAAGTGGCACTCAAAGGTTTGCAAGGATATTGTTGTATTATCTTGATTCTTGTTGATCTACTGTTGGTGGGCAGCCATATCATCATGATGGAAACCAAACAACTGGAGTACTTTAAGGTTGGAATGCCGCTGAACCACCGCCTTGTCACTTAAGAGATACATCTTACAAACATCCTTACAGGCAAGGTTTGCTGGAACATTTGGCTGAATGTGTCATTTCCAGAAACTGCCAGGGGCAGAAATTTTGTTAAGGGTCTGATTCTGACTTGAGGGTCTTAAATTTCAATGTTTTTGTTCAGGGTCTAAAAAAGTGCAGGGGAGGAAGATGTAGGTATATATAAAGTATGACATATCACTATAAGTATAACTATATATATAGCATATTATTCCAATGTCAGGGAGTGTCTGGGGTATGGAATACATCTCACCAATCTTCTGATGTGTTCACAATCGTCACCAACATTCAAAAGATTAGAGACCAGTGCCAAAATGCCTATTTGTACTTTGTAGATATTTATACACAATCCTATATAAATCCATTCGCTCAATCCCTCTATCATTGAGTTTCTTGCCACTCCCATCAGCACCTATATCACTTGTCACTGACCCATAGATCCCAGCAAGGCTGAATGGGCTTGACACCGCGGAATGGGCGACAACACTCGACTGCAGAAAGGGCGGTCCGGCCCACATTCGGGACTGTCTTTGGGCAAGACGATGTACTTCCGCCCTCGCAAGGATGGGGGAAGTACAAGCGTGCATGGGTAAAGAGGAGGAGATCCTGTAAGCCCGGTTTGCACATGCATGCACATGCGTGGCTTTCTCAGGTTCTGATGGAAGAACCGGATGTTTGGAAAACTTCGTTGGGTGATGATTGCTTGAGGTGCTCGTTTACAACTTGACTGAACGAAGGGTTGGGTCCTTTGGTGCCTGTATGTTTGTGAATAATATTGAATAGTTATTATATGTGTATTGTTGTATGTTGTTGCATGTTGTTGCATGTTCTTACATATCATATTTTCTATGGACAGTTGTATAGACCACACTCTGGCCTACACAGTCTTGGTCAGACAGGTACAGTCCTAGCGATCCAGTCATACCTCCTCAGAAGGTGACTCGAAACACTAGTAGGTAGGTGCCATGCTCAGAAGGTACAACTGGATCCCTAGGGAGTGGATACCACATAGATTGCGGCCGGATGTCCCATACGATGTTTACAGGGGATCGGTGACTGGACCCCTCGCACATCTTCACGGTGTGGGACGGCCGATCTTTTGCAGGATTCACGGGGTGGTCTTGGAATGTCTGGGTCATAGGGAGTCTTAGGCACAGGCTATTCCAGTCCCATGCAGGCGTCTAAGCCATGGATGGTCATGGATGGTCATGGATGGTAATAATCGCACATCCTCGGTTTGGATGGGCTTGGAGATGATAAACGCAGCCCGAGCGGCTCACAGGACATTCCAACTTGGAATAGTACAACTTCCTCGCCGAGCCAGGCAACACTAGGAAACATCTTCCAAAACATGCTAGCAACAATAATAACAAGAAGCTCTGGGGGAATGCAATGCATATGACAGCGCTCCTATGTTTTCTGTAGAAAAAGTTAGCCAAACGCCAAACAGCTCGGTCCTTCCAAAGGATTTGAGACCCCAAACCCTCCACAGGATTCGGGTCCAGGGTGGCGTTTGGGTGGGAAAGGTCAGTGAGTGTTGGTGAATCAGTCTGTAGGCATGGTTACTCAGGCCAAACCTGGCCATTGGCTGGATCACCAGAGTTTGAGACCCTTGGTATGCCTGCAGGTCAATGACATCATTTGACTGGGTCTGGTCATGCAAAACCAGTACTCAATGAGGTCAAGGACCAGGTTTAACTTGGTCCTTGGACTTGTAGGGTATGGTTGATATTTAGCGCTGAGATTGCTAGGCAAAATGCATCAAATCATTTGGGGGAACGAAAATGGCCACATGGCCATTGTCCGTTGACATCTCGTCCTCTGTACAACAAGGGATGCCCAATGATGACCATGACTGACTTCCGCAGCTTCCCTGGATAATGGTGAACCAAGCTTTCCACCAGTTGGTTTTGAGTATGGTTTTCTTGGATTTGCCAGGAACCAGGAAAAAGAGACGCATCTTCCCAGGGGTCATCCAGGAACCGGAAAATGAACATAATGTATCATAATGTAACACCACGCATACCTGGAACTTCTTCAGAGTGGTTCACCGACCTCAATAAAGGTATGTTGAACGACCGATCAAAAAAGTGCAAAATCAAAGTGTGCAGGCGCTGTGTGTTCGGACCATGGACGCGGACGGGCCTGTTCTCGGGGAGGCACCACTCGGTGATCTGCTGGTCCACCGCAGCGTCCAATCTCGGAACCAGAAAAAAGAGGTCGGAGCCTGGGTTTTACTGGATATTTACTGGGTTATACCGGTTCAAGATTGATGCGTCTTTTTATTTATTGAAGTTGGTCGTGCAAAACGCTACTCAATTATAAAGGGACCAGGTGTTACAGGATATTTGGACCTGTAGGGTTTCTATGATGGGGGTTCTTAATCCCTCTCCGGCAACCGGTCCTCTGGAATCCGATCGCCATCCACCGAACGATGTTGATCGGACTGTCCGGTATTTCTGTCACCACTTGGGCTCTGCCTTCGTTTCCGGATTGAATCCAGGCGCATGCATGGCTCTGCCGTCCGGTCTGCAGCTAGGGGCAGCACAACGGCACGGATGTGAAGGCGTAGATCCTAAGTATACGGCCGATGCCACTGACTCTGCTGACCACACCTCGTCATTCTCGTCCTCTCGGACTGGCAAGATGAAGTACCAAATTGACGCACCAGGAGTCACAAGACGGGGTGGTTTTTAGTTCCATCCATTGAGTGGATGTTCTGGGCACCCCTATCCTCCAATAGGATCCAATAGGCACCCCTTTGTGACTGCTGGCATATCATATTCATGAATCCTTGCATCGGTTTCAATGCCCAGGCACAAGCGCCAAATGGCCACGATCAGCAACACCAGGGACTTGGCGAACGCACCGTGCTTGTCTCTTCCGTGGTCCGAACCGCACCGCTTCTGGAGCGCTGAGGGCGCGGCGCCGAGTGAATAGACCTCGGTGGATCGATACCGTGGTGCCTTGGAGTCGATGGGGACACCGTGCTGCCTTGACGAACAGACCATTCCGAGCGAATCGAGCGAATCGAGGCGACCGGCCCCCGCCGAGAGTGAACACATATGGGCGCCTCGATCGGGTGTATGGAAACTGTGAAGGATGATGTGCACAGCCCTTAAGGTGCACGCGTCATGCCACAAGAGGTAGTCTGGAAGTGACTATGCTTGGTGGTATGGGTGGGCAGGGGTTCACGAACCGCAGGTTATGAGCCCATCGCCGAGCGTTGGTTAAGGATCCAGGAATGGATTGGTTGGAGCATGTGGCATGCGATGGGCGACATGGAACATGTGACAAGCTGTGGGCGGCACATGACGCGTGACAAGCAAATGGGCGGTGCTCAATGAGTGGGTGCATGGCAGCTACTGCGGTGTGCGGGGTGTGGCAAGCTATGGCAGCATGCAGGATTTGGCAGCTATGGCAGCATGCTGGGGCTGGGTGCCTAACAGCCGGTGCGGTGGCTCATGCCCGGCGACCCAGCAACAAAGACGCGAGTTTGAAAGCTGCGCCATCATTCACACATGCAACCTGCAGCATGGCGTGGTCTGCAGGTTGGGGGG
>CAXAMN010002225.1:1103059-1156022 GCA_963970005.1 Durusdinium trenchii
AGGTGCACGCGTCATGCCACAAGAGGTAGTCTGGAAGTGACTATGCTCGGTGGTATGGGTGGGCAGAGGTTCACGAACCGCAGAAACAAAAAGGCGCGAGAGGGCGCAAGTGTGTGTGTGTGTGTGTCTTTCTTCGTTCCTCAAAGGGAGAACCTGAACGAGTCGTGGGTGAAAGCATGCGTCAGAGGTGTCCACCGAGTCTGACTCCAGTTGAGAGGTCACCGAGTCGAGTCAGACCATCATTGCGTGTCCGCGCCGTCGAAGCTGGTGAAAGCATGCCGGTCGAAGCCGGTCAAACACTGAAAACGATGACGAAGCGAAGTCTATCCCTACTTACGTCCAGTTTGACCGAGTAAAACCGAGTCTTGTAGCTCCTTATATAAGCAGTAGTGTTTTGGTGTGACCAGGTCCAGTAAACTACCTGTAGGCTATTGTAACCTACTCCCGTGGATGACCTGTTGTTGAGTGATCCACCCAAATGCACTCTCAAAAGCATGAATCGCCAGCACCGCTTCAGTAGCTTGTCCCCGGGTGCCGAAGCGAATCATGGGCGAGTGGCACAAATCCTGGTGGGAGACTTGGCCATTTGCCCCACCTCGGAGATCGTGCCAAGAAGGAAGCAACACCCAAACTTGGATTTGCTTGAGGAACTAATAGCAAATATCCCCAGAAGGGGATTTACCGACAGGGAAATAGACAATGGCCTGAAGCAAAACCCGGCAACAAATATTGAAACTGACAAACCACAAACCACCCCCAGAGTAGATGTTCTACAGGCATATCTTTGGCAGCTCCTTCGTTTCTGGCGGCCATGAGCTGCCAGAATGGTGCAACCGTGCAACCATTAACTTTGGAGTCAAAGACAACATTTTGTCCCCAGCAGTCACAAAGGGGTGCTTATTGGAGGATAGGGGTGCCCATTATCCCCCTCACTGGATGGAACTACAAACCACCCCGTCTCGTGACTCCTGGAGTCAGGTTCTCTTTTCCATACGAGTCATCCCCAAACCAGGGTTTGAAAAGGGAACAAAACAAGCTCGGGAACCAGGGCGACGGGGTCCACCCAAGACACTTCCAGTCAGCTCCACATGCCGGTATGTGCGAAGCCACCTGGACCACAGTAAAACGTTGCAGAACCACTTCACTTGCAATCCTTTGAAACCGTGTTTAAAAAAAGAACGAAGTCAACTGGCAGCCGCTCCAACCACCAAAGAGATTCAAAAAGTAGTATAAGAAACACCAACCAGGACCAACCAACGTTAACCAACCAACCAACCAACCAACCAAACAACCAGCCAGCCAGCCAGCCAGCCACACCACACACCCACTTGTCTCCACTGAGTACGCTACCGATGAATCATCCTTTTCGGAAGAATGGAGAGGTCAGTGCCCGGTACCATATACCTATTGCTTGTATACCCTCTGAGAAGGTGATGTTTTCCCAACACATTGAGGTAGGCGCCACGAGGGGCAAGTCGCACCGAACCGCACCGAAGGTATTGGGATCACGGTGGTACATGGCCGCGGGTATCCTCTCCATTGACCAACCCGACCGCATCAGAAGCCATGGGACGAAACCAATCGCACCAAGCACCACTGCGCTAAGCCCCGCAATGATCCCCGCGACGGTGACGTATCTGCCGGGCAGGTGGCGTACGGTCAAGTGCGGAGCAACAAACGGTGGGAAACCTTGGATGTTGAAAAAGATCAAGCCCTTTTGCAAAGCTAAGGTTTCGCTAAGAACCTCGAACGTCAGTTTGGTCTTAGAAATGGACATGTTGGACGACGATGCTAGTTTTAACCTAACTATATATAGAACTGTTCCCACAAAGACCCGTTCGCCGGCTGTTCGATATCTTATACATCTATAGTCAACGTCATCCGGATGGCATCCACATACTCCATTCGCAGAAAAACGGCATGTAGTGCTTAAAACATTTTCGCAGTGCGCCATATTGGGGCTTGAAGAAGGTGCAGCTTGAGCGCAAAGAAGGTGCAGCTTGAGCGCAGCAATGGTGGTCTAAATGGTCCACGTGTCAATGGTGGAGACGGTTGACACAGTCACATGGATGGATTTGATTCAGAGCAGTTGTGGAAGTCTATGCCGCATAAGTGGTACGGAAAAATGAAAATCCAAAGTTTTGCATACCATGTTGAGTTCCATTGCCTTCCTAGTCCCCCAGAAGTAGTAGTAAACATCGCTAGTTCACGGTCATGCAATGCAACAGAAACTCGACATGGTAGTAAATGAGTTGTAAACCAACATGTATTCTTAGAACAAAAAATAATGTAATCTTCGACCAACCCATGCCGTCACAATACTCCACACAAACCACAAAACATCCAAATTACAAAATACCCAGCTGCTTCCGACTGGAAACGGGTCCTTTGAATTGGCCTGGAATCCACCTCTGAAAGAAGAGCAGCAAACTCTGCTATGTCACACTGAGAAGACGCTTTTCGTTTTCGACATCGCCTTTGGAGCCAATTGCGTATTGCTCTTGGAGCTTAAGATCTTCTTTACAGGCGTGACTCTATCGAACGGTGCAGGCCGGGCTATGCTCGAAGAAGAGGGCAAGCTCGAACGGGCAAAGTACATCACCAGTCTCCTTGACACTGATCAGCCTTTCCTGATCAAACGTTCCATGTATATGCGTACGATATACATTGACCTCTCAAGCCACCCCAATGTATGGTCACCACATTGAGCCTCTGTGAGGGATTTGCCTGGCCGGTCAAACCTTGTTATTCGCGGAATCTCTGCTTGATTGAATCAAGCGCCTGAAGAAATGACTGACAAATTCAATCTTTCAATGGTTTTCCAATTACATAAAAGTAAAAATATGATAAAATATGCAAAAAACAAAAGAAACCACAGGTGCTCATTCTCACGGACAGGTGTTCATCATCCCTCCCAGTGGAGGGCCGGCAGTGGAACATATTGGAACCGGCCGCTCTTTCTCTCAGGCACCACTCGAAGCTCCGATGGTCATGGGTGGCAAAGGGTCCCACCTTCCCAAAGCGTGTATGCCTGCACATATGCCTATACATTGACCCCTCAAACCACCCGAACGCCATACATGGATGGTCTGGGCTTCAAACAACCACAAAATAGTATGGGTGAAACCTGCTCCAAAAGTGAATTCATCAGGTCTATCACGTTGGGAACCGACGAAACCGCGACTTCTGTCGACTTTGTTCTTTGGGCGACGAAACCGCTCTTCCAGAGCCGCCCTCTCTTCGGGCGCGTTTCAGGGATGCTAGACATCTCCCCAGTCACGAGCTCTCCAGCGGAGGTCTCCCGCGCGGTGAGAACCTCCGCGCCAGGTCTCGCGCTGGGGAGTTCGGCCACATAGCGCTGCTGCCTTGAGCAGAATCGGCACGCCTTTGGCCTTGATGGTCTTGGTGCAAGCAGCAGCAAGAGATATTCATCGTGGCACGTGGTGGTCATTCGGCCCTCTCAAATTGGACATCGACATCCTTTCAACCAAGGTCAATCTGGTGTTGCCAGTTCTTGACCCATCCGTGAGTGAAATAATATTCACGCCCGCCTGTTGCTCTAGACGACGGTTCACCAAAGTTCACAATGAGTCCACAATCACTAGCTGGACAACCCTCAGTGAGAGGTATTATATAATCAATTATAGATATACATATCTATATATTATATTACAACGAAAAACAGTGTCACAGGACACTCTCCCTCCATCACCAGGAGCACTGGACAGATTGAATCTGGAAGTCCATAGGAAGTCTTTAGGTGGTTGCCTTGAGCGCAGCCCTTCAACCTAGAAGGGCTGGGACTTTACTACGAAGTCCACACTGTCCGCAGGTTGTCCATGTTGTCCATCACGAATTGATCAGCGAGTCGTCGTGGGTTGGCTGGGAAGGTCGTGGGGTCGCAGAATTGGCGAAATCTGTCGTGGGGTCGCCAATTCAGATGAAGAGGTTGTCAGGTTCACCCATGTTTTACCCTAACACGCTTGCCATGGCACACGCCCTCGCAGGCATACCGTAAATTACGTAATTTTGCTGTAGCAAAATGGCGGTTTTTGCAAATGAATTTGGCAACCATGTTTCTCTCAACTCTCAACCGTCTCAACCTTGCTCATTTCCCACTCCTTTCAAGCATCTCAAGACTGCTCATAAGATCTCATAAGGCTCTTTCCCAGAAAACCTTTGGCGTTTTTTTTGGGGAGCACGGCTATTTCATGTGATCCCGCAGCAGCACAACTGCTGCTGTCCAGTATTGCAACCTAAGTTCAGTTCATGAAGTTTGTCAAACAAAGAGGGAGATGAAGTGCATGAAACGACGAACGAAGAAGAGTGCATGAAACGAACGAAGAACGAAGTGCATGAAACAAAGATGAACATGATCAAAAGGAAGACCATGAAACGACGAAGAGGGAACGACAAACTCATGAAAAGAAGGATTCATGAAGTTCATGTAACGACGAGGATGAAATCATCATCCCAGTGGGGCACCGAACGTCATCCTTGGTGAGGTGACGCGAATAGAAACATGCTTGACGTTCCGGACGTGCGGCAGGCACTGTCACCCAAAAACATGGGTTGACATGGGGTTTACTGGTTGGCTGGTGCGGGAAGATCAACATCCGTCACCTGGTCCATAGCCTCAGGAAGCATTTAAGTACTGCAAGTCATGACTCATGATCAGGTGAGCTGATTGACAATCTCTCGTCAATTGCCCCAAGTTCTCAGACATATATAGTTAAATAGTATCCAAGACTTGTGAGAACAAACAATTTGAGACCCCCAAAAAGAGAACACACATGTTAGGAAAAAAACACATCGACAACTGTGCACCAACTCCATCAAACTGCATGAATTCCAGAAGGTCCCATCGGCCCGTTGCTTGTCAACGACGGCCAACTGATGGTCCCTTGAATAAGACTTCGACCCCGTTTGCTCGCAAAGGAGGGGCCGGGTGTGAGGCACATGGTGTGTTAGACGAGTCAGGGCCATTCTGCTTTTCATCGCCCAGCTGCTAAGCCCAACAAATCGAAGAAACAGTAAACTTTAAGTTATGAGTTGACTACAACTACTTGCCAACTGGCGTTATCATCTCTTGACTTGCACTGGCAGGATACAATCCTTACAGGTCAAATGACCTCATTTTACTGGACGTGTTCATACAAAAACACTACTTCAAGACTTGCGGAGGTCAATGATCCGGTTTTTTACTGGGTCAAACTGAGCTTGTCGGCAATCTAGATGATCTGAACCACCTCAGTTCCACCTGACATCCACCTGACATCGTCTGACCCGTGACATCGTCCTCTCTTCGGACGCTGCGACTGGGATGACGCACCGTGACGTCCATGCGATGCGCCGTCAGAGAGACACTCGCCTGTCGAAGAGAGCGTGAAACTGGTCGCCCCCCCGAAAGGAGACATGGGATCCACGTACCAAAAGGGAGACACGGAGACACCCTTTCTGAATCCCCAACATGATCGAACATGTTCAGGTTAACAAGATATTGACTTGGATCCATTCTGGGTCATGAATAGACTAGCCAGCCCACTACTCATGGACCTCCAGATAGAAAACCCATTAGATCATTAGATGACATTAGATGATCCTATGAGTTTCCCAGTGTTTCACATCTTTTGAACCAAATCGCCTCACTACACTAGGCTTCTTCGATGGAACCGAGGAACCACATCTCAGAAATTCTCCCGAGTCGCTTAACACCCGATCTCCCATGGGTGGAACAGCGCCCCGGCTGCTGTTTGGGAATTAAAAGACACGATTATATAAACAAACATAAATATATGAACTTGAAACGATACGGTTTATGCTGTTTATTTTATATACCGCCCGGGCTGCTTAACATAAAGTTTATGTATAAATCCCATATACACTCCATGGGACTGCCATATATGCCGCCCCATTGACCCCCCAAACCACCCCAAGGTAGGCAAATATACCATACATGGAGCTTCTGGGAATATGTGTCATTAAAATCCAACGAAGCCAAAGAACGACGATGACGGATGATCCGACTTTAAAGAAGAGAAGTCGTAAGGGATCCGCTTTGGGTCGAGGTAGCGATTTGTTGATATATTCAACCATTCTGGCATGATGGGGCATGTTGGTCTTGATGGCGATGAACACCACCATGCAGTTGTGCGTGAAAACACCGCCAGGAAAGGTTCAAATCAATTGATCCAAACAGATCCCCAACACCCAAATAATGCCATGTAAACCCCTATCTAAACGGATGTTTGGCCCCCATCCAAAAGAACCCATCTTGCCATGTAAACATGTGCCTTTAGCTGTCTTCAAGCCGAAGGAGGAACCCACCTAGCCTCATCCAGAGGTATTGGATGGGTGTGTCTTTTTTCTCCTATGGTATGTTGGTAGATGTCAAGGGTACTCGGTACTCATTGTTTACAGTTGTTTATACTATATACTGTATACACCGGGTATATCTGCAAACCACAAATCCAGAGTCCTCCAGACCGTGTCGCGCCTCTCCTCTGTGTCCTCATGCCTGACCAAAGCAAACCGGGGTTTCGGAAGAGAAGAAGCGAAGCTCATTGACCATGGGGAAACGGTTTAAGGTATAAATTATATGAAAAAACTATATGGTTTTACATGGCATGGGTTTACAATCCATGTCTGGTGGGTTGAAATATAGCCCTATTCAGCAAGGGAAGGTCGGTCTGCTTCGGGTCCAAGTCCCCTTTGCGACGGTGTTGGGTCTGCGGGGGGAGATGTGTCGACATTGGTCTGACTTGGCCCGCTGTCAACACGCACACCTCTCAAAGCTCGCACAATCGGTCATGTACTTTTCAGGTCGCACATGTGAAGCGGTGCAAATCAACATGCCACCGCTACCACACGGTATCACACTCGAAGAACTTTGAGTCTATCGGTCTTCCTCGCACAATAACTGTAGATAATATATGTCTATTTAATATAAAGAATATGTGTATATACTATAGTTATATGTATACAGTGTATATCCAGCGAACATGCCGGACCTCCTCATCATCAGGAGCCATTCGTCAAAGTCCAGGGAACCGTTCCCATCTCCTAAGTTCAGCATTGCTCGAGGCTTTTGCTCGTGGCACCGCTTGGTTCTTGCAAACCCACTCAATGGGTGTGTATATTAATCGAGGGACCCTCGTTTTTTGCTGGTTTTTGTCTTTGTCGTTTCTCGCACGCGTCGCATGCTATGGTCACCCGCAGCTATGCGTAAGGTGAACATGATAATTAGATCCTCAGCAACATGCAACTACAAACCTGTACACAGAGCCAAGCTAAGAAACCTGGGAACTCTGCAACTCACACGGTCTCCAGCCCACCTTCAAGTTTTTGGTCTATTTCCCTTCTTCCAGGGGGTCTGTGGGAAGTCTCCCTATAATGCACACTCAAATGCACTAAAATACCTGGACCATTTCGAGGTCCTCTGGCTGGACTACTATCCGGGATCTCCAGTCAGGACACCCTGACTGATGCACTGTAGTAGGGCCATGAACGACCAGGTGGCATTGGTTTTTTGGTGGGCAGTTGGATTTGGCGTGACTACCATGAATCCTCCCCTGACACGTTGTACTTTGGATGTGTCTCCGGAGCCATTCTCTCGTCGCTAGCTGTTTCAGGCAGCCTCATCCACAGAACCGGCTCCCACGCTGCTCCAAGGTCTCAGGAAAACACTGCTGTGCCCGTAAAACGAACCTCGCTTGGGACCCCCAAAGGATACAAGAATTCAGTATAAAAGATGTTTGGTGTAGGAAACTTATTTGATCCTTTGGTGTAGAAACGTTTCTGTTAAATTCAGTATATCTTTTAAAAGGACCACCCAAATGGTCGGATGGTTTCTAAACGCCACAGTCGGATGTATGTTCCATCCATCCCAAGTTGTTTGATCAACGGCCGTCCTTCTGCTGTGGACTTCGATGACCCACGGCCATGTGAATGGCTTCAAAGGATGCTTCGCTTAGGCCAAGCAATGTCTATTCACTTAGTGTTTGGAGGGCTCAACCAGAGCTCCCAAACACAAACACCATCACAAGTCTGCCCTATCCCTACAGCCTTCCGTTCGACCATTATATACTATATATATATAGTTTGCCCTTGTTTTGTAGCCTAAAATCCCGGTAACACGGTCTAGTTCCAAACGATGTAAAAACCCTTCCAATCGACGGACCTCGCGTCGACAAAGCCGGTCGGCTCGGTCGAAAAAGTCTTACTGTCCAAGGTACGGTCAAATTGTTCCACGACCTCTCGCGCCAGTTCCTCACACTTCTCCCGCGACCACATTTGCCCACCGCCTCACAAACGCAGCCGCGGTCGAAGGAATGGAGTACCGGTCAACCGGTGGTGGGTCAACCGGATTGGAGGTATTTGATGGGAACATTGGGGCAAATATGAGCAAATGATTCCACTGTGCTTTTGTTTCGCACTAGATGTTCATATCCGAGACACTTCATGTATGGCAGATTTACATTGGGATGTTGGCATATGTATCACTTCCTCAGAATGCAGCCGCTCAAGAGAGACACAAAAGGAAGGAGTGGGGAACAGCCAGCCGCCTGAGGATTTCAGAGAAAAGCAGCAAACAGCAACATGCTCCCAAGTGGATGGTGGACGGTCAAACACGGTTCCCAATGAACCTGAACAATCCCCGTTCTGATAGCAAATGACATGTCTAGCTCCAAAAATGAGGTCACCCACCTCACCTCTTATAGGTACAAGTGCCTCTTCTGGCGTGGTGCAAAATCAAAAGTACCATTGGAAATAGTTGGCTTACCAACTTGGGGCACACTTCTGCACCATCCTGGGAATCATCAGAGGTGTTTTCTTCTGTGTCTGTGCTGCTCAATCTAAATTATACAGTGTATCATAGTGTATCCCAATACCAGTAACAGCGGATGATGATGGTTAGTCAAGGCCTTTCTCTACAGTAGTGATTTGCCGACTGTTACAGGTAAGTTCGGACAGACCCTTTAATATACTATCATGGCTATGGCCTCCAACCTATATACTGTACATGGGTCTCATATTGTGGAATCCCGTCACAGGGAGTTCGACGACCACACATCGACTCGCCTGCTTCGAAGAGCACCTGAGCGATTTCATCCTTTGTTAAGTGTCCATCCGACTCCTGCACATCAAAGGCCTGCCCAGCCGAGCTGGATGATGGAGAGGGATTGTGGCCTATGGGATTCAATATGAGGGTTATTTTGGGTGAATGTGATCGGCCGTCATGGAAAGCACAAATTCGGAAGGGCTGTTTAGGGTGGTAGAAGTGGCAGAAAGAGCCCTGAATGGATTGAGAAACAGCTGACTCTAACAATGTGCTTCATGTTGCTTCCAAGCCCAGTCAATAGTCCCTTCTTCACTACACGGGTGCAGCATTGCGGCGCTATGGACGTCCAAAGGATACGGATGGATCATGTCTACTCCATATAAGCCTCACAAACATGGCTCACTCCACAAGCACGTTGCCTTTCGAATACCGGACCAGACCGGCCCACCGGACTCGCCTTAAAGGCGGCCCAGAGTGCATCGACCTCGACGAAAAGCGGGGTGGCTGGGTCCAAACGGGCATGGACGGTTGGACCGAAAAAACCACCGAAATGAGCAAAGCCAAATGATCCGGTTGCAACCGAGAAGGAAAACAAAACAAGGACCAGAACCCTCTAAGAATGTGCAAGAGGGTACAAGGACCCTAGAGGGTGGTCCTTTTACAAAACAACACTTAAATGTACAAGGACCAGGACTCTCTAAGGGGCGTCGATAGCCCGAGCCTTAGAGGTTAAGGGGTGTCCATTAACCACCCCTTGTGAGTCCTGGTACTGTCATGTAACTGTCAATTTTGAAAGAAATGTTTCTGTCAATTCCAACCGGCTCCGGAAGCCGACTCGCTGATTTCCCTCATATCAGGTGTCAATCATCTCCTTTTAGGAAGCATCGCGGGGTCGGCTTGGTACCAGTTGTACACTTTGGGGGCATCCCTGGATTACGTCATCACCAAACTGTCAAAGACCGTGTGCGATTGATGGTCTGTCTAACAACAACTCCACTTTGAAATCATAGACCTGAACGGTCGTCCGTGATGCTCTGATTTGTTCTCGGGCAGGATCGAAGTGAGACATGATATATATATAATATAAGAAGACCCACAAATGTCCAAATCAAATCAGAACTGTACTGTAAACTTCCTGAAAAGACTAAAAGACTGTCAGACCGTCAGACCACAGCAAAAACGAGGACATCCTCAAAATGACCAAAGTCTGACATCCTGTCAACTGAAACAAAACATGATCCATTGTTTACCCGAGCTGCGCAGATCTAGTCTCTGCTCATCAAAACTACAGGGTTCTCCACCGGAGTCGCCCTCCACCAGACCACCACTCTCACATCCTCTCACCTCCAATACAAGCAAAGAGCAACCCGTCTACTGTGCTCGACCCTATACCTCCCTTGGCGTGCTACGGAGAAGCCCCGTGAACTCGACCCCTTCTACGAATGCCTCGTGGTTGACGCGGTTGCCCAAGCCAGCCGCCAAGAACTCGGTGTAATCAATGGCCCCAGAGCCGTCGATATCCAACCGCTCGAAGATCTCCTCGTTCGAACCCTCCGAACCGCAGGCATTTGACGTGCGGGTTGGACCGACGCGCGCGGCTTTGTCGCGGCTTTGTTCCGGTGGGGTGACCGGGGGGATGCAAAAAGGCTATAGATCAAGTCTAAAGCCTTCCAAAGATGTCTTTACCCTAGGGATCCAAGTACCTTCTCAGAAGGCACTTGGACCCTCCAAACCCACCCCAAACACCTTCTGAGAAGGTACTTGGATCCCTAGGGATAGCATCAAAGAATTCATCTAGCACCCCCAAAACAATCAGGTCTCCGAGTTTTGCTGACTGAAATGGAGACTTATTGAAGTGGCACGTGGTGACCTGGTAGTGGCACGGTGGCACGTGTGTCTACAAGATCAATGTCCCAGCTTCTTCGGTTCGTGACCTTTTTTGGTTCGTCGAGGTGTGACCTGTTCCAGACCTGTTTGTGACCAAACCCACTAGGGGATCAAGTTCGGTCGAAACATGTGTGCTTTGCATGTTGGATATGGTGTGCGTAATGTCTACTTATGTCTACTTCATCCACTTTGGGAGTAGTAGACATTGAACAAGTTGCGCATGTCCAAGGAATCCAAGTTGTCTGATCAAAAGGAATTGGTAGATCTAAAGAAAGCAATATTTACACCTGCTGCCCCACGCCAAGTCACGTCTATCTCTTCCAAAAGCCTTGGCTCATGCAAGTGACTGTGACAAAAAAAGAATCCTGGTCCTAAAGCGAAGGATCCCGGTTGATCACGGATGTATCATATGAGGTTGAGTCATACGAGTCATTGTAGAAAGTCATACAGCATGATCCTGCTGGTGGCTGGTTACCGGTATGAACCTCAAATCACAACCCTTTCCTGACTCGATTCCGCACTTGTGACCTGTTCTTTCTTGAGCCACAGCTTTAGCAGCTCCATTTACCAGAGTCTACAAATCACCCACCCCAAAGGTGACTGGGTTTCGGTATAAGCCAGTGGGTCAAGTCACACGCACCGTGAGAGAGTGTAAAGGCCCCAAGGTCCACTTCAAAACAAATCACAAGCACTCCGTGTATAGATCAAAGGCCAGTGAGAAGGCCAGTGGCTCAATTAGTGTAGAGGCCACAAGATCCACTCAATGTATTGTAAAGGCCAGTGGGTCAATTATATTTTGCCTACATTGACCCCTGAAATCACCCCACCGCTATACTCTAGGTGCTCTACGACTCTACATCGACTGACACCCCGAGCCAGAGATCCCTGGAGAATCCAACCCTGGAAGTCCAGTCGACCATTAAAACCAAAGGGAACAACCTGGTGTTGTAGTGTAAAATCCTTAGCAAAACAATGGTGGTTCGGTAAAAACCATGAACATCATGGTGGGCCAGGAAGCTTGGCGTTCACCAAGCCTTCTACCTCTTGGATTCTCGTGGGGTGTCCCGGTGTCCCCAGGTGAAAGCAGGAAATCACGGACCAGCTCCCTACGGTCGGCTCATCAGCCAAGTCCGTAAGGCATGACGACTCAAGTCCGTTTTGGTCCGTCGTAACCGGACTGCATGAATCATCTTGCTTGCCCAAAGAATCCATGAACAGTTACCTACATCAAGGCCACAAAATGGGGAAAATGTATACCAGCACCACGGAAGGGCTTAGTTATTGGATGGAATATACATAGTCAGGAGTATGTGTCCAGAAACCACCCTGTCCGTGGTGATTTTATATGTATAATAACTATGCCAGTCCCATGGATGTTCGGGGTTGGTGGGTTTGATTGAGACGAAGAGTCCACACAAATGCCACTTGAGTCCACTGGCCGCAACAAACATGGTGAAAGCGCCTGTCCCAAACATGGTGAATAACCACACTCCTTGGAATCATCCCGGATAGCATGGTCCCTTGGATCACCCTTCTCCTCAAAGAGTAAGAGGTGTTTTTTTCAGTTCCATGATGATTCCCAGGAACTATATGCAGTACAAACACCCTGCAGTTTCCATGATGACTCCCCTACACCCTTTCCCAGGGAGTGTATGCAGTACCAATGACACTTCAATTCAAATTCGGACCGGGAAACCAACAGATTCCGCTCTCTCCCTCGCTCTCCACCCCGGTTCGGATGCTTCCGCATCGTGTGGCGCATAGCGCTTGATGCGCCGAACACACACGAGAGACCCCCCCCACCCATGTGGAGTGTCAAAAAAGGTCGGTCCGGAGTGTGAAAAGAATGGCCGAAAGGTTCCCTAGGTTCCACATATAGTTCATATAGTAGCTACCCAGCAAGCCTCCTGAATTGATTTGAATTGTCTACGAAACCAAGTTCTTTCATCTCACCCAGGCAAGAAATTATCTTCTGACTCCTCCCCATCATCTCCTCCCCATCAGTGAGAGGCATTCAATCCCAAACCTCTTTTTGTTGCTAGTATTTTGCCCCCATCCACCCCCCCAACCAGTCTCCGCGAACTTCCGCTCCACGCCTTCCCCGCGCCAGCGACGCCAGACCGGTCGCCCGTCGCCGTGTCGAACGGTGCTTCCAGGAGCCGACTCTGTGGGCCGAACATCTCCTGGAAGCCACTCCTGACCTGCCCCCAAAAAAACCGTCGTGGTGTTGTTGGGCAATTTGAGGTCCAAAACCTTCCAACACCTGCATAGTTGTGAGGGTCCGAACACGTCCAAGAGTCCTAGCGAACTGAGTTTTCTTTTCTTTTTCCTTGGTCTGAGCCTCTGGGTGAAAACGAAACACGAGAAAGAAAGCACCGATTTGTTTTTGTGGAGATTGTGTCTTTTTTGGGGGGAGGGTGGTTTAAAAAGGCCCAGTTGAAGATCGAGTAGCGCAAGAACTCACAACAACTAAAGGGAACCACATCCGGTGTTTCGGATTCGCTCCAATCTGCGCCTCATGCAACTGGAGCATGCCATCTCCGTTGGTGTCCAGAGCTTGGAAGACCTGGGCCCCCAGATCAAACCAATATGACTGGAATAGGTGCCATACATGAAACGCCCATGAACCAGCACCACGGCAAGGGTGTCCATTAATAGTCCCTTAGAGGTCAAGAGGTGTCCATTAACCAGCCCTTGGTGGGTCTAGGAGAATGATTTTAATGATTTGTCATGTATATAACGATTCCAGTCCCATTCGTCTGGCCTGGGTAAGGAGACGCCCAGGGCAGCACAACCAACGTGCTATCAAGACGTATGTGACTTTCCAAGGTATATAATATAACATGGTACGAGTAACAAAGCAGCTGTGGTTTTCAACATGTGTTTTTCCTATCGTGCCTTTTTCTTTGGGTGTCCTTCAACGTGTTGTTGTTAAACGGATGTTATCAGTTCTTGGTATCCATGGTTGTGCTTAAAGTGACGATTACTGATCAGTCATCACAACATCTGCATTCCACCCATCCGTCTGCATCATCCGAGATACCCCCTGCAGCTCCTTGAGTCCGCGTCGGCTCAGTTGCTGCGCCACTGAAGCAGAGCACAGAGATAAGAACTTCGAGGTTTTGCTGAAGCGATGCCTCGGCTGAAGCGATCATTTTGCGGAGGTGCTTCCTTGTTGTTTCATCCTCTCGAACTGTCAGGTTCACTGTGTACAGTGTACAGTTAATTTTTGTTATTGGAAGATATGTGAAGCACATCACCATGGACCATGGATCCTAATATAGTATTTTTAGGTGCGGAGCGAACTCATAGTAATGTATTGGGTCGTTCGGAAGCGTTCACCCTGGACTTAATTGCAACCACTTAGTCACTAGTGTCCTCATACTACCTCTCAAATCATGCCTGATGTTGACCCTTCTCCAGAATTTATGGGACTAACTGTAAATTGATGATACTTGATGATCCTCAGAGTGTTTGCTGGCGCAAAACAACCATCACATCCAGGTCTCGAAATCACGAAAAGCCAAGATTCTAAAGAAAGTTACTTGACTCTTACAAGTGCAACCAAGCCTCAGCTAGACAGACCAAGTGCCTTTAGGAAGAGCCCTTCGACCAAGTCTTTCGGGAAAAACACAATAACATTCAATTCCATGGATCTCTGACCGCGGTCGAAGCCACAAATTGTCCAACACCTTCTGGGACGCGGTGAGTGGCGAGACTGCCACGTCCGTCCTCACGGGGAGAAGAGATCCGACCGCAGGTCGAGCCCAACGAACCCAGGAGAACAAAGGTGAACCAAACGAGCTCCACCTGTTGAGTGGACAATAAAGGAGAATATGATTTCACCTTTATTGGCGAACCAAACCTTTCACCAAACTGTGCTGTTGGATTATAGTGGGGAAACGCATCCCCCAAAAAGGTCAAAGCAGGAAATCACTGACTGTGTAGGATATGAGGCCATCTTTGCCAATCAGGCCAGAGGTGGTTTGGGGGGTAAAATCTATTTACATTCAGATATTGCCATATGGCAATGGACAGTTGCTTCCTTCCTTCCTTCCTTCCTTCCTTCCTTCCATCCATCCATCCATCCATCCATCCATTCATCCATCCATCCATCCATCCATCCATCCATCATATATTTATATATACAGAAGGGGTGGCCAGAATTAACTATATATACGTGCACTGTGTAGTTCAGCCAACATGTGTATGTGTGGCGGAAAGCATCACGTGATGTTGATCCACTGGATCCGTGGCCAAGTCCACAGTTCCACCAAGCCGTGCGTGACTGTGCGTGCTTTAAGGTGGCAACCCAAGCACATTAAGGCAAGCTTTATGTGTGTTCCACAGTTCCATCTTTACGAGGCTTTAAGGTGGCCTTGATGTCATTCACGAGGCCCCCTTCTTGCCGTTTCCCCACGCCCCGAGATGGCCGCCGGAACCGCACGCGGACGCGAGCAGGCGGACGCGAGCAGGCGGACGCGAGCAGGCGGACGCGAGCAGCGCGCAGCGGCCGGGAAGGCGGCCTCAGGAAGGGATGGTTCAAGACCTCCTCTGCTGAAGGTCTCTCCGCTGGGTCCCAGCTGAGCAACTGCTCCACCAAATCCCGGGCGGAGGAGGAGATCGGCTCCTCAGCGTTGACGTGCACAGCTGATCACAACTAGCCTTCAAAGGCCACAAAAAGAGTTCAGCTGATCTGGTCGGTCTTGGACACTGCCGAAAACTAACATGGACCTTGAGAATGGCACCCTGAAAGACTGTTTTTGTCTACAAACCAGTGGTTTCCAGGTCCACGTTAACCTTCAGCGGGGTAACGTCCTTAGTACAACAATGGTTTGTAATTTGGTCAAGACCGCTAGAATCAGAACAATGGTTGGCCAAAACAGCATACCCGAAAAATTACCTGTGACACATCCTTTTCCCCCGGGGGTGGGTGTCACGTTTTGGTCCGTCAAGGAATTCTCAGATGAACTGCAAGTTAAAAGCTCCCCAACTACACCAACTATTCTGTTGCCCTGTTCCAGCTATTTCACCAGGTCCACCAGTTTTGCTTGATTGATTTATATAATCCAATTGATTTTAGTTTATCCCCTCATCTACTCCAAGCGCCTCCTAAACCACTTCTCATCCATCCCCAACCGCCAGGTCTCCCACACGGCGCCCTCCAACACTGCCGCTGTCTGGCGCTGGCGCTGTCCGGTGGATGCGACGGCCTCCGTGGAGGCCGCCCCCCCGTCGAGACTTCGGTCGTCGTTCGCCAGGTGGGGTGGCTCGCCGCTCAGCATCACCGAGGCCATCGCGCCCAAGCTCCACAAGTCACAGGCGTTGGTGTACTTGGAGCGAACGAGAAATAGAGAGAGAGAGAGGGTGAGAAGGAGGGTGGCAGTCCATCTAACAGGGGGTATTGGTTGAGTGGAGTCCTCAAGGCACGGACCGCAGTTGCCCTGATTGTTGCAATGAAGAAGAGGGGTGAGAAAAGGGTGCCCTGATTGAGGAAAATGGGGGAGAAACCGTGGATTGGACGAGTTTCACCTGGAAAACTGGACCACCATCTGTACAAAACCAGCTCAACCCTGTTCAAAACGGGCATTTGTCTGGGCAATGTGTTGTGTCCTCTACTGACCCTTAAAAGAAAGACATCGCTGATGTCACAGCCGTTAAATGGGTGAGTTGATGGAATTTTGGCCAAGTGCAAGCTTTGCCAAGGCCCTGTAGGTTCATGATCACATGGGGCCCCACAAAAAAAGGGGAAGTGAGAAGCAAGACACCCTGCAGAAAGAGACAAGCCAACAAGGCGCGAAGCACTACGAAGCCACAATAGCAGGTATCCCTTCATTCGGTGACTTGGCTTTGCTTAAGGAGCTAGAAACAAAACAAAAACAATAATATTCCCCATTCTTCCCCAGAAGGGTCTTCACCCATAGGGAAAATAGCCTTCTACACCTCAAGCAAAACCGAGCTGTGGGCCTCTGGGCGACTGAAACTTGAAACCTCAGACCCCACCGGAGCAGCTGCCAGTCGTCACTGAAAAATAATTCCGGTAGCTGCCGGTAGCTGGCTTTGATGAATCTCTAGGGCTCCGCTCCAACCACAATCGAAAATCATTCGATTGGCATCTTCAATGCATTTTGGAGTCAAACTGCTACTGTTAGCATCTTGACGCTGCCCCAAGCAAACGGAGTGTGATGTCTATTCTCTTTGGCCTTCAGAACAACAACCCATGGCGAACCGGGGTTTCCGGAAACCGCCGCGTCACGGGACATCCTTTCGCCGAAGCAACATGAGAGCCCCGGCCGGAGCGCATGACCTCGGGCGCAGTGTAGGCGTTGCTGCCCACCATCGAGGAGGTCATCCGTGCCTTGCGGAAGTAGAAACCTGGGACAGGTTCTTTTCGGGCAGCGACCAGAAAGACACGTGTTTCCACTCTATAGGAGCTATACCGTACACAATAGTTATTGGATATTATTGAACATGTCAGGGAGGTGTTTCCAAGCTTTACCCCAAACATGGGAGAATGATCCTCCCTTCAACGCATCCACGATCTGTGAACTTGGGAACACAGTTTCAAATTGTTTTCATAGCGTTGTACCAGGACACTCCAGCTGAGCTGTTTTCTGCTGAGAATTCCATGAGCTTTTGATGGGGTCCAAAAACTGTCGGGTAAACCGCTGGGCCGAAGCTCTTCCATCAAATCCCAAGTGGAACCCTCTCACCGCTGTTGGTCTCAAAACAGGGAGACGTCCTACCTCCCGGTTCCAAGCCCTTGGAAGACGGAATATGAACCAAAACCAATTGGGACAGGGGTTCCCCATATTTAAATTAACACCGTTATACACCCATAATTGGTTGAAGAACATAGCTGTAAACCTGCAATTTCGTGCAAAATCGCTTGGAATTGGATGTTCATCCTTCAGACCCCAAATTTCTAGGTAGGACTGCAATGGTTTAAGCCACTTTCACTTTCCTAGATGGATTCCACAACATCACAAGATGTCCACTAGATTCAATATGATATGTTGATTCAATAAAGAAGTACAGTACCCACACGCACACGCGCACGCACGCACGCACACACACACAACATGAGCTGAAGTCTTTGCATGTCTGGCAGCCCAAACCCCAGTCGATGAGCTTCACCACCTGAGGTGATCGTGATCGGCCGCTTGTGCATGCGGCAGAAGAAGCCATCGTCTACAAGGGGGGGGTAAATGTCGAACTCCCCAAGTTGGGTAGGACACTATATACCAGGACACCCAAGGGGTGGTTAATGCACATCCCTTAACCTCTAAGGGGGTATTATTAGACACCCCTTAGGGGGCCCTGGTATATATATATATATATATATTATATTAGTAATATATATATATATACATATTGGTTGGCAAGGACACTACGAACCGAGCTACTAGCGCATTGCGCCTCGAATGGAGCGATCGGACGCTACTATATAGGGGCTCCTGGCATCACTACAACCCCGTCTTTTCAAGACATCTTGGGAATCTTGGAGTGCCAGTGCCATCGAACCTCTGAAACCCCTGTATCTTGAGGATCTCGAAAGGCCACACTCACAGTTTGCACTTAAAAGTTGTTGAAGACCTGGATGGTGGATGGGCCAACCTCCTTGATGCTGTAACCAACTTACCTGATGATTTCATCAAAGAAAAGGCCGATATGTTCAAAGCCGACCTGTCGATGGAAGAGGTCCTGCAAAACCTACGGGGGAGTCCAAAGACATGGTTGTAAGTATCTTCTCATGAGGTACTTGGCGCCCTAGAGCTTGGGTTACCTACTACACCAGGGTCCTGGTGTTCTTTTGGGACCCCTACCACAGGTGCTTCTCCGCGCATTGCAGCACATCGGCGTATCATGTCCATGTTCGCATCGACATGCGAAGTTGAAAGACCACTGGCCCTACTGTTTGGGTGTGGTACTAACCCGGAAGTGGCTCTTGAGTTACTAGTCTGGAAGTGGCTCCAGTTATCGCACTGCCACAAATCCGACAGGCTCTGCTGGCGGGATCCCTACTATGTCAACCAATATTTTTTTTTTTCTAAGGATGCTTATAGACTACAAAGCCAGGTCAACATATGATGATCCTTGAAGGCTATCCTTTATGGAACAACATGTGTGACAGTTGGAATCTACAAAACCTTGAATACCGACCATCTTATAAAAACAACGATGTTCATTCGCAGCCGTTCCCGCGACAATCGCGTATGCAGATCCAACATGATCCCACTGAGGAACAACCGGCCCAGAACTAAATCCGGTTGACGAGGTTCTTTTGGCGTTGCATCATGTTGTTTTCCACGGCGTCCGATATAGATCTATAGAGGATCTATCGGCAACTTCGAACAGTCTTGCAAGGTTTTTTCGTGGTTCTTTGTTCCTTTGGACACTTAAAATTAACGATCACCCTGTGTCATCCCACAACTCACCAATCATCAGCACATCTGGGGCACTGGGTCCTCATGGCTGTCAAAGCAAACGTTCTCCTCGGAGCGAAGGGACATGAACAAAGTCCGTCCGAAGAGTGAAGAAGTTTAGCTCGGAATTCTGCAAACATTCCTGAACCACCATGGCCTTGGAGATCTCAAAGTTGGCTTTTTAGAGGACAAAGTATTGTATATCATATATGATATATGTATACTTCGATATATAATATATATACTATTATATACTATACCTAAGACACCCACGTATGTAAAATTGCTGTCGTTTTGTGAAACTCAACTAATTTCTGTCGCTTGATGTATAGTTTTAGTCGTTTTCTAGACAAACTGACGCTTCATGGGTTTGCCTGCCACTGTGGACCTTCAGTAGTGCAACAAAAAACACGTGCAAACAAATTGCACCGTTTCAGTGCCGTTTTGTGCCGGTTCGTTTCTTGTGTTTCGCTTGGGTGAAGCGTTGCTGTTGGTCATTTCCCCCATTCTATCCCAAATCCAAAAAGACCTGCACTACGGAAAGTTCCGCCTCTCGCCCCAAGAACTATGTCTTGTTGGAAACAAGCAAACAAAATACGAAGATGTATACACTTTCACTATACATATTTATTTACCAGCACCCTCCAGCAGGTCACCACCTGCGACTTTTAAGTCTGCAAGAGCTACCACAGGAGACCTGTAGAGTCGGGCCCTGGTAGATATTATTATGACATATTTAAGAATATATACTCAATACTTCTGCCTGGATGCAGGACCACCACGACACTCCGTCCCGACACGTTGGCGACGAGGTTTCGTGTCCAGGTCTCCGGTTTCAAATCGCGGTGCGCAATGCCCTTGTCATGTGCGTGCTTCAGGGCAGAGGCGATCTGCCGCAAGAGCTTGGCACAGGTGGCCTCTGGGATGCCCTGATGCTTCAAGATGTAGTCGAACAAATCACCTGCGCGGATCATGAATTTGTTGCTTCGTGTCCTGGCTAGAGGTCGATCTCTAATGCAGAGTAGTCTATTGGTGACCCAGAACGGATGTTCCAGGTGAACAAAATGGTGGACACTGGTGGAACTGAATACCACACGGATTTTCGGTATCACACCACTCAATACCAGCACCCTCTAACAGGTGGTGATTGAACCCTCACAGGTGCTTCTGGGCTCCTGTTGTCACCAGGAAACACCTCTTGGAGGGTCCAGGTAGAGTTTTCGTCTCACACCGGGACGGAAGAGGACTGTTCCTTAAGGATCCGCAAAAGGATCCGCCGCTGTTCGTTGCGTCATCAAGGTTCGGATGAGCGGCCACAACAAAAGATGAGCGATGTCATTTTAAAGATCTCCATATTATGCGGGCTCAAAGGGCAAAGGCAAAATGTTCTGAAGCAAGATTGATAATTTACCCAGACGCTCATGGACCCTCATATAATATTATTTGGAGGGGCTCTGCGATCTGGGAATGATTTTAAAAACATCAGAGACCCTGCTATGTCGGGTTCGGTCAATTCCAACCTCCAGCACAGTACTCCATGACCAGGTAGACGTGGCGTCCGTGGTCATAGCCTGATATTCACACCGCTCGCTGGAAGTTGTGGCTTGATTGCTTTACCCGATATACATCCCTGCAGCCGGTGCGTAAGACACAAACACCCTTCATGACTCAAGAACAAGAAGTGCCAAGAAGAAAATCATCTGCCTGCCAGCACCCGATATCTGCCAGGTCACCACCTCCCATTTTGAAGTCTCCATTTCAGCCACTGTTTCAGAGACCTGTTGGAGGGTGCTGGTGCTTGATACATTTGGAGCTCTTTTTCCCAAGTGGCCCATAGTGGCTTGTAGGAGCAGCCCGGCGGGGAAAAACTATCCCAATCCCGTTCCCTTCAGCCGTGGTGTTGCTTTCTCTAGGGACCAAGGGACTCTCGTTCGTCCCATCCCTAGGGATGGGTCGTCGTACCGAACCTCAGGTACTGGTGGGACGGACTGTCTCCACTGGTGATGGTCATTCGGTGCCAGGGTCCAAGTCGTACCGGGTCCGGTCAGCCGGTCACTCCCTCCACGACCCGTCAGCAGGTCACCGGTGGACAAACCGGGTTTCTGGCAGCTTGGTGCTTTGCCCAGCAGCTTTCATAGACTCTGCAAATGTTGGGATGATCTAGTTCCTGGATGGGTGAGTTGGGAAGATCCAGTTCTGCTCCAAAATTTGGATGGAAAAGAGCTGCACATCCTAAAATAAACGGAAAAAGATGATACTTTCGCATGCACCGAGGCTCTTTCATGATTTGCACCTCCTGTTGGAAGTTCTCTCGCATGTCTCCATCCATCATCAATGCCTTCTTCACCGCCACGATCCGCCCATCCAGGAAACGATCCTCCGGACTCACAGCTGGACCCACCATGGATGTATCCGGGCTCCTGGCCCACATCAGTTAGACCCCCCTGGCACCCACCCCAACCACCTTCTGAGGGATGTGCCCTAGGGCCATGCCCTTCTGATATTTGTTGCTTTCTGGCGAGCCGGTCTAGTGCAAAGAAACAAAAAGAAGCCAACCAGCTGCTCAACTGCTCGTGTGAAGAGCGTGTTCAAAACCCAGGTCGTCGGGGGGGGCCCGCGGAAGGCCTGGGTACGGAAGGGTTTTGGGAGGTTTTTGGCTATATATATACTTAAAGCATTTTAAATCAAGGGCCATCATCACAGTGGTATGTTTCTGGTCCATCTTCATGGTTTTTCAGGATGGACAGGCGTCGGCGTCGCATTGGTCAAAAGGTTTTGCAGGAATTTCAGATCGATCCATCTCGTTCTCCAAGTGACAACCAGTGGAAAGCCATGAAACACCAATCGAATTCCTCTGCTTTGGCGCCGAAGAGGAGCCGCGGACGAGCGCGGCCCTCCCCTCTCTCCCGATCTCCTTGGCCAAATAGACGCTGCCATAACCGCCAGCGCCCAACTTCTCGTCCTCGAAGTCATAGCGATCAAAGATGTCCTCATCCACATGGTCCGGAATCAAGGCCTCATGGTGAACGGTGGGCGGCACCCCGATGGAAGGGATGAAGAAATCATCTTCAGTTGGTGACGCGTGGCCCAGACTCTGGGAGTCCCTGAGCCGACCTCACTTGCAAGGCAAACTGACAGAACCAACCAGGTGATCAAGTTCGGTCACTTGGAAGGAGATACAACCTCTCTTTGCATGCTTTTGTCTGATTTCTTTTAGCGCCCAGGGTCGCGACAGGGCGAACGGAGGTCGTTTCGGGAAGCTGAACTCTCGCACGGTCGTCCGGGGATGCACCCCGGAACCGGACGAATCAAGAATCACCTTAATCCATCGACGTCAATTTCCATGGGTGACATCCGGGGCCAAGCTATAGCCTGCGGGGCCAACCTGACGTCGATCCTAATCCGCTTTTCAATGCAGGTCATGGATGTCATGGGCACTGATACGTACGCAGGCGCTTTTTGGGCGCATGGTCCCCATGTTCAAAGGTAGGAAAGGACGTGGAGTCCAGGGTCACTGGGGACCCTCTATAGGTCCAATCATTTTGACACGCTGTTACAGTAGCTGAACAACCTTTGAGCTAATCCGGATGGTACAAGCGGCATAAGGTATTGACCATGGTAGAGCTCACCGCTTCTCCAGAAAGAGAACCATCCACATATGCCCCCCCCAACCCGCAAGGCCACCTATGGCCACCTGGCCTTGAGGTTCAAGGTCTGCGGTGAGATCATGGGCCCAGACTCATTGGAGCAGGGGCTGCCAACGCCCGTCAAGGGCAGCAAGGTGCCCGGCAGATTCCTCGCTGGACTCACCGCGGGGCTCAAGCTTTGAGGACTCTTTCCTGAGCGAAAAGTAGGCAGAGGTCGCGATTTGGGAGCGTGACTGTCCAGAGTCATTGCAATCCATGACATACCCTCTGAGAAGGTGCTTGGTAATAATTCGGTTTGGGATGGTCAAGCTACCTTCTCAAGGTCTTGGCTTGGATCCATAGTGAATAATTACTGGGTTTCATAGACTTGACATCTATGGAGGCAGTGAGATCAGGGTTTCTGGCTTGAGATCTCCGGGTTTGGGCTGGTCTGGGGGCAAGCCATAGCCAGACTTGGCCACGCCAAGCATGTCGAGTCCTTTCGACCGTGCTGCCAAAGCTTCCTGGTGGGCTCAAGAGCTTGTGCGGCCGCAACGCCGCAGAAGGCAAGGCGAGCCCAGGCATGGTGCTCGAAAGTCGTACCGCGGCAGCAAGTTTGGCGACACAGTTCTCGGAAGAAAACAATTGGTTTCCCATGCCACCTCGACTGATACAGTTTGCTTTGCTCTGGTTGTGTTTTCTTTTCAATGGGAGAAAGTCGTCTAATCTTCCGCCCTTTTGCCAATTGTGCTACTGGGGAGGAAAAAGATCTTGCCATAGCCATCTGCCTGGAGCTCTAACTCATCGTATTTCGACTAAACTCATGAGCCAAACCCAGTGGTAAAACAGGGCGATCGCCTCTTCAGCGATCATACTTGGAGTCTGCCACAAAGTCGGTCCAAATGTTGCCCAAATCATTTTAGGGTCACACTACAGCAACGTTCCTATTTGATTCGCCTGTAGCATCGCTTGTTTTCAGCAACCCAATCCTATCGGCTTTCCTCAGTCCGGCGTGGCCCGACAACTTTTCGCCACCCGGAAAACTGCATAGCTCCTGGCAATACTAGTAACAAGAAGCTACTATAGTAACAGCGGCATGATGTACTACTACGAGCAAATAGCTACCAGTAACAAGAAGCTACTAGTCAGAAGAGCTACTACACTCCAACGATCCTCGGAATCATCAGGAATCCGCGTCCGGCGATCTGCGGTCGGTTGTCGTGGCAATGAATTCGGACTGAGGAAGGAGTTCTTCACCATTTGATGTGATGACCGCAAACTTCAATGCTTGTTTGGACCAATCAAACCAAAAGGTTCTTTTGGAAGTTCTTGTGCTCCTTGGAGCATGTCATGAAGGAAAGTTGCAGTGTTGCAAGAGATTTGTATGTCCGCTTCTGGGCTTTCTGGTGTAATCCCGAGTACCTTTTTAAAAAAAGCGTCCCCAATTAAAAAAACACCACGTCCGAATACGTCCGAAACCCTAAATACGGATTATATGTGTTTTTAAATTAATGCCCTTTCAAACCGCTACTAAACTACCAACATGGTCGATTTTTGGGGTAGTTTCTTCATTATAGGTTCCAAAAACAACCAATTAACAAAGGTTTTTGTAGGGGAAAAGGAAGACCCTTCGATCTGGAGGCTTTTTGAAATTTTGATACGAGTGTAATAAAGGATTTGATCGAACATGTTCCTGGGTGACTTTTTCTTTTTGAAGCTCTTCCCAGGTGACCCTATTTTGGATAGCCCCGATTTCAGGGACCCCCTATTAACAACAATGCAACCGAGGTTTTCATAGGGGGGGGGCGCGTGTTTTCAAATAGGTGGACAGGATTACTTTAATGATAAGCAACCTGCAGGGCGAAGGCCACTGCCCATGAATCTCGCACAACACAAAACGATAGAAAAGAACACGTCATAAAACGTCAAATATTGAGTAGCAAGCAAAAACGCTTAAAGTCCGCCCCTCCGCACAGTACCAAGCAAAACCGATGTCAAGCTGTAACAGTGAAGACAATCAACGATCTCAAACAACGATCTCAACCGAGTCGACGCGCCGGTTGGCTCGCGCCTGACCGAATAACCCACCGCAGGCAGGAGGCTTGACTTCTTCGACTGCGCAGACTCCAAGTGGATCCTCAAAGTGGCGTCTTCGCACATTGCTGTACTGGGCGCAATCCGGTCGCATGTCTTGGGCTCTCTGGTCTTGGGCACTAATAAAGAGAAAGAATAGACCTGGAGTCTCAAAGTAACTCAGAAAATCAGTACAAGTACCTGTCTCTTTGGGGTTACAAATGGTTAGAGTATAGGACTTTGAGGGTCCAGGAACAAGTGATGAAATGTAAACCTACTCTTAGAGTTTTGTGTAATTTGTTTGCTACTTTCATCTGCCCACACTGCCCTCATTGATGACTCTTTCTGAGGGCTTCACATTTGAGTGACGATGTCGTAGCTCTCCATGGTTGCAATGCGAGAATTGTTGGCCACCCTCAGCATGTCGTAGTCGTAGCTCGCCATGTCGCCATGTCAAAACCAGTCTGACTCCATGAAAAAAAAGCACTGCCACCCTAGGCTTCAAAGACCATCAATAGAATGGTTGACAATGGTTCTTTGAAAAACATGTCTGTTGGACTCTCAGGGCATGGCCCTTTCCTGCAAATCGCGCCACACTAATTTTAATATATATATATACTTTCCGTGGAAGTGGAGGATATGGCCCCTTGGATCGCTTGGATAACCTTTACAAACAGGTGGCTTTCCACTTCCATGATGTTCAGATCCTCAGGAGCAGACCCAATGCAGCCCATGATGCAAATGCAGACCTCCGTGGTCCGCTTGCCACAGCGAAGCAAGCGAAAAGACAGCCAGTGCGGTGGGTGGCTTCAAACCACCTGCAACAAGTCATTGAGATTATATGCTGTTAGTACAAATGTTAATTAAAGTTATGAATAAGAACCCCCGATGAACGTGTGTGTGTGTCCATTATCTTGGTACCCCGGTACACAATTGGCGCATGCGTTGCTTTTTTGGATGTGTTTGGATGATGCGTGATGTGTCGACGCTGAAGGCACTTGCTTCCCCGTCAAGGGTCACTCTGCAACATGGCCGGCCGGGACATTATGTAAAGCTGGGAACCCTGGCCAGGCTTTTTTTAACCTATGGATCTATATGGAGCGCCAGGGTTAAGTTCGGGGGGCAGTCACTCTTCACTCCCCACTCCTGCCCAATTCAAATGTCGAGGTCGCGGCGGAGATGATGCGAACGCACCAGGGGTTGTCCGGGTAGCACCTGCCATGAAGGCAAAACCCTCTTGAAGCATGCGAAGCATGCTACATGTTCATGGTGCAATCTGAAATTCAGAAGTGGAATCATACAAATGTTCCCAGCAAGACTGAGCACTCCATGTTCAGCACTTGGCAAGACTGAGCTCTTCAACTCTTGTGAGGGAAATAGTATGGCTGTCACCTGGAGCTCTTGGGTCAAACCCTGAGAAGTTGACCGGATCGCTGCTCACATGCGCGGCCACACGTGGCCCCGACGCCCAGAGTCACCGTCCCGAACGGTGAAAACGCTTTCTCTTAGTCATCTGCCAGGTCAGGTTCACGCCGTGATGGGCGTTTTTGGAGAAGAACTCCCCCCCGGCCCAGATCGATCGGCTTCTGTCCTTTTGGCACAACTCCAGGACTCGAGTTGAAAGAAGAACCCTGTGTTGGTCTACCGGGGTCTCCTCTGCCATCGATCCCAGACACGACCAGACCTGAAAGTTTCGGGTATATCCCATGACCAACAGTGAATGATGATGGTTAGTACATGGCCATTTTCTCTAAACTATTCTAAAAGTCATAAGTGCTTACTGACTGTTACAGGTACTGTATACAATAGGACAGACATGGACAGACCCAATATATTTTGGTATATAACTATTTTGGTAGTGTATATATATATATATAGGTCAACCACCCCTGGCCTGACCGCTATCAATTCCAGTCCCGGTCGTCTCTGACGTGTCCATTTGGCCCGAACCGTGTGACCCAAACCGCGTGACCCGCTGACTTCGGGCCGCGTTCGCTGGTCACCGTGGAGGAAGCACGAGCAAAGAACTCTACTTCCCCATGGCACTTCGCGTCATGTCCCTTCCCAGTGCCTCGCGCATTTGGCCCATGACACCATTGGCACTGAAGGAAGACGTGGGAAGCTACGCTGAAAGACACCGCTCACGTGAACGGGTGTAGAATGAGCGCTCATGAACGCCGCCGTGGTTTTGGCGTAGAGCCGTAAAGTTGGTGCCTCAAAAATAGAGCAAGGACTGAGGTTGAATCCTGTGGAAATCCTGCCGCTACCTAACAAACAATCCAGTTTGGAAGACATGTTTTCTTGGCAGAACTCTTGAAAGGTGGCGCTACTATCGGGCGCTACCTGCGGGTTTCTCAGAATCCACATCGATTCACTGCATTTTTAGCACAAACCGAAGCCCTTTTGGCTTCTGATCTCTTGCGCCTTATGCCTGTGACGGATATCCTCAGATTCACCGAAGCCCGCTGTCTGGACCCACGGTAAGTGACCGCACAGGCGCTGACCCCCGGTACTACCGGTTTGTGGGACTGTAGTGACTCCCAAAATCACGCCAATAAGAAAAACACACAAAGATACACAAAGTTATACCAGGACCCTCCAAGGGGCTTCTATTGATAGCCCCTTAGAGGTTAAGGGGTGTCCATTAACCACCCCGACTGTGGGTCCTGGTAGTATATGGCATCATCTTGTGATGGCTTCGAGATACTCTTCGAGATGTATCGAGCAACATGTGACGCTTTGAGGCCCCGGTGGCGTTTTGCGCGAGTGCGCGGTCGGCTCTTGGCGCGATGCTCCGAGCCGGTTTGGCGCGACGTCGTGCTGGTTCTCAATCAGCCCAAGTTGAACAACCTGCCTGGACCATCCTGTCTGGAGATCCCCAAGTGTAGGGGTAGTCCGGCCAGGACACCCAAACAGGATGGTCTGGTATATAAGATATATGTGTCGGATAGCCGATATGTTTTAAAAGATGTTAAAAGAATGTCTAGGTCTATAGGTTGGAACAGATTGTTCTTTTCAAACTTCCGCACATGCATTGCTAGTAGGTTGGAGGCCATCGCTCTTAGGTTGGAGGCCAACGCTCTTAGGTTGGAGGCCACCACTACTAGGGTGGAGGCCATTGCTAGTAGGGTGGAGGCCATTGCTAGTAGGCCATATATAGATAACGCGACGAATCCTTTTCTTTTTTCAATATATATCCTAATTTCTGCACCTAGATAATGCTGCGACTCTTCTCAGGTGCAGAGCGCTGCAGAAGAAGTGGTTGGAGGACCATTCGGGAGCTTGTCGACACGACCGATGGAGTGTGTGAGCTGTTGAGCCCATCTACTAGAGAGCCCAAGAAGCCCTTGGACCCTGCGGACGGACCTGACTGGACCTCGAACCAACCCCCTGGGATTCTCAGGGTGACTTGCCCTTGAACGAAAAATGGGCGTAGCGGCGTAGCTTTCTGGTCTGCGGAGCCAAAAGCAGGCAACACCATGTCTGGACATCAATGAATGTACGGTGAGGTGCCCAAAAGTCCACTCAAGATTGCCCATCTCCAACCAGCACCATGAGTTTGGGAGGATAAGTACACCCAGTTCTACCCAGTTCCACCGCCCATAGACACTTGATGCCCCCCGTTTTCGTCGCTTTGTCGCCAGCGTCGCGTCGGCAAAGCCGCGAGCTCAACAACGCACGACCAGTTCTGGAGGCAGTTCTGGAAAGATCAAAGTGTATAGAGGAACCTGACAGCGTCATACCTAGGAACCTGACTTTTTCCTAGGGAACCAAGTACCTTCTCAGAAGGTGCTTGGAGACACTGTTATGTAGGTTTGGAGGGTACTGGTCCAAGTACCTTCTGAGAAGGTATGTGGATCCTTAGGGAGTGTCATCCAGTGGTTTTCTTGGCCACGACCATTAATGTCTGTGGGTCATGGCACCAGTTATCCGACCCGGCACCGTGCCGCACCCCCGGACCCGTTGCGTTCCAATGGTGGACGGGTCCGGCTCATTTAGTGCCATGACCCATCCCCATTTCAAGGACAAGCTGGCAATTTCAAGTTGTAAAAGGGATTCGAATTGACCCCAAAACGTTTCACAGGAGTGGGCGACTGACTACATGCTTGCCACATCATCAAACTCATTAACCCATCGCTGAACTATAAGCAATGCAAGAGATGCCGAAAGAAACTCTGAGTTGAATTTGCGACTCTGTTGGGATTGGTGCGCTCCCTTCTTAAACAGAATAGAATATCATCGAAAGGCAGGACCACTGGATCCTACTGGTTTAGTCCGCGGTCCTTCTGTAAATGGATGATATCATGGGGCATCACAACATGTGTTAGAATATTGTCCCAATCAACATGCTGGGATTTCCGAAGATCGTCCGATTGGAAGATCGAGTTCCGTGCTATCAGATCCTACCAGTTCCGTCTCCTCAAAATCGAGTCGAACCTGCCGAATCAAGGTCGAGGTTCGCAAAATCGGCACGTTTGGGTCCTTCGAAACTGTACAGAAATTCATGGAGATCGGACACCAGCAAATACATACCAAGATCATCCGTTGTGGGTGTTTCTTTTTGGAGGTCCAGCAGGTGGGCTACAGGTAGTCTATTGGAGACGCAGAACGGATGAACCAGCTATAGATCTCTCCATACAATGTGTGTATTCTCACGCAGCCATAAGTCTGAGCGAACCGGATGAGCAGTGGCCGGCCATGTAAAGAATCTTTTAAAAAAGGTGTTAAAACGGTGAAAACATGGAGTCTTGCAGCTCATTTCTATCCGAGTCGGAGTCGAAACATGAGTGAAAAAACATAGTCTGGCGCATGGAAAAAGTCGGTCTCGTGAAAGAAGATTCAATGACACTGTTGAGACGTGTTGCCAATGCAATCCAGCAAATAGAAAGCAAAAACAGTGTTTATTTGAATATAATATATATATATATAACTATATATATATTATATATATATATGTTCAAGTGAACCAACAGAACTTCAGTCCATCACGTGGTGTTGGCATTTTGTTCTTCGCAACAAGAACCATGACTGGGAGTCCCTGCAGCTACAATTTCTACATGCAGGAGTCCACCATGTCCTTTCGCATTGCTGGTGTCCTTAGGTGTTAGACCAGATGGCGCCTCAAGTTGGGATAGGCTATACCAGAGGCAAGGTTGCCTGTTCCCCTTCCATCCGGCAAACGTTTTTGGCATGTTCCAGACATCCGACCATGTGGTCGAGTCAGTCAGTCACTGTCAGTCACTGCAGCCCTCCTCGATGGATTGGAGTTCTAGGATCGATGGAGTTGCTAAGAACATGAGGATATGAGAATGAAAGTGGATTGTGGATGAACTATACTATGCTATTGTACTATTTTATATATCTTTGTCTGATTTGATTGTTTGAAGAAATTAGCCTCCCTCTACAAACCTGTTGCTTGCTTCTTTCGTGGGGCGATTTAGTTGAAAGCTTGAGAACACTCATCCAAACAGGCCAAACAGGTTCACTTCACTTCAGCAGGGCGATCTGCACCTCGCCACAAAAAAGTAACGATGCTCAGCGATCTGCCAATTCTCCTTGAGCCAAGAGGTCCTCCAACCAGCCTGGCGGAGCAGTCGCTGTGGTTCAAAAAGCACGGGGACACCAGTGACAGCAAACGCTTCAACAAACGCCTGTTCAGGCTTGTGTCACTTCTGCCAGGGCGTCTATTTAAAAAAGAAAGGACTTATAGATCCTGCATGATTCTGCATGGCTTACTTTTTGGCCTCACAACCGTCGGAGACAAACCGGACCACCGCCACCGACCGACACCGAGGAGGACCGACCGATCCGACCACCGATGACTGGACGACGGAGAGGCTGCAAGTGGTACCTATTTCTCGTGGTACCTGCTATGTGTGCACAAATATCTGCAGCTCATAGCTATATAACACGTATAACATCCTGACAAACTATGTACTTGCATAGAGTCATATCTATAGGATTCTATAGGTGAACTGTATACCCCAAAAAGGCCCAAGTCTTCAGTCGTTGGGTGTTTTAGGAAAAACTCCGCGGAGCGGCCGTTGACAAACTCCGCGTTCATCAACACGTTGGACCTCACACCGGCCGCGGGGGTTTTCGCCGTTGGGGCGTAGACCGACCAGGTTCGGAGAAGAAAGGGACATAGACCTAGCCATTCCCTAGGCTTCCAGCACGCATCTACAAAACCGGTCAAATGTTAAACATTGTCTTGGAAGGCTAGGGCAAATTTCAATCACACAGCCACATTGTAGACAAAGTAATCCCAAGAGGGGGTGGCCTCCTCTTACCAAACTTTTGCAGGCCTGGCAGCTTCCATGTTATAAATTAACATATATATTGAAAGAACAGACTCTTGGTGAACCCCGTGGCATTCTGCTTGTGAAGTCTGAAGGAGTGTGTCATACAGATCTCAGACTTTTCACAAGGCCATTAGGGGTTTTAATCCGAGCAGCTCGTGTAATTTGATAATCATGATACATGAACGATACCCGATATACCCAAGTCGTAGCTGCATGTTGCTGCAGAATCCCGTGAACGCCGTGAAGGTTCGGCAGCCGTTGTTTCGGCACGATGTGGGCATCGGCGACGCGGGAAAGCGTCTTTCACGTTCGCACCGGGTCACCTGGTCTATCGACCGCTGCACCAAATGGTCGACCGCTGTTCCATGAGGGGTTCCTGTCAGGTTCTGATTCACCTTGGGTAGCGCACCCGCCTTACACAAAATGTTGGAACTTTCGCTCATCAGGGATTCTTGCATCATATTGTAAGTTTTAATTATACCAGCATAGACACGTATCAAACACTTTCTGCAGGATGTTTTTTGCATCAGTTCCTGGAATGCCAATGTGTGCTTCTGATTTGTTTCAGGAAACCTCTCTGTAATGATCTTCCACAAATTCCTTCCGTCGTGGGGATTCTTGCGAAAGACTGCACAAGTCACTTCAAGTTTGACTTTCCTCGTGCTCGGGTGCCCGCGCTCGGGGCGGCTCATGTCAGGGTATTCCCACAAGCCAGACATGGTCGCCTGCGACACTTTTCGGAAGTTCTTCGAACCCTGCGGTCACTTGGAAGCATTCTTTCGTAGCGTAGGGTGTGCTCGGTCCTTCTTCGCCACGCCATGAGGTAGATTGTTCAGGGGTGATTCAAAAGAACCGGGTAGGTGGGTAGGTGGTGAAAGAAAGGGACAGTTCTAGACAATGTAATTGATTGATACTAATTGTCTTGCCTTGTCTTGTCGTGAAAAATCATATCACATGGTTCTTGACATGCGCCGGATAAAGTCTTCTGCAAAGATTTGTTTTTCACACCACTTCCATGTTATGCGGCAAGGTGATTTCCCCCTCTTCTTCCAAAGAAGAAAGAACTAACATCAACTAACTATGAAACAAATCTGACTGTCAAATCTGACTGTAAAGTTGACTCGAATCTCACGTTATCGAAAAAGCCCTCCCAGCCGTGGCTTTGGGGTGAAGCACACACTGGCCTTGACGTTGTGCCAGGCTTTTCGATCGAAGCGATGGTCCCAATTCTCCAGGTTCGCCAAGGCCGACCTTGTGAAAACCAGTTTGTTCATGTTGCATCTTTTAAAAGTGTGCGTTGTTGGGCAAAAGGAATGAACCTCGTTATCTTTCTCCATCCCATTGTTCCATGAAGAATGCTTAGGCCCTAGGCTTTCCTTTTGCACTTTTCAGTGGACTGAAAGTTTTGTTTCAGGTTATTGTTGGGTGCCTCAATCTCACCCAACCCAGTGACGACTGGTCTGACTGAAACCTCTACTCCCACGGTCCCACGGTCCCACGTCAAGTGGAGTTCATCATAGTTCACCCCTTCTTTGTAGAAAAAAGGACTCGCCCAAGGAACCCTTTTCCATCCCCTATGGAAGACACGTTTAAATACTTTTAAGATGTATGTAGGCGCCGTCCAGTCATGTCACTCCTGAGTCTGTCACGTTCTCCCGATGGGGGATCCGATGCCGGACCCGATGCGCCGCCCGACTCATCCTCTGGAGGGATCGGACCCAAAGCCCGGACTGGAGGGGTTGGAGGAAAAACACCGGTTGGTGTCTGGGCAGCGTGCATCGATTCTCAGGACCTGTGATCCAGGTGGGACATCGGGACCAGTCTGCCATCGGATTGCCATATTGGCAAAGTCTCCGGAGGTTGGCCCGACATTGGATGCTCCATCACTAAGTTTCAAAAAGGTGTATTTCAGCCCATGACACGCTTCGTGTCCTTTTGAGACGTGGTCATGTCATCTGTCCATGACATCGGGGACATCGGTAGAGTCTCCGTCCGGGTGGCCGTTTCGTTTGGACCGTCCGGGGTGACTGGAGGCGAACGCCACCGGAGTCCTCCGAGGTCAGTCCATGATTACAACGAAAGAAGTCGAGAAAGAAATACTTGGTGGAACATTGTTGTAATGAACTATGTGATCTTCAAAAACAGTAGCACCCACCACAGCCACTGCTTCCGATATGACCAAGAAGCCGCAAAATGATGGGCTTGGCTTTGGGAGACCTGGCTGTCAGTTCATGCACACTCGAAGTAAGTGAAAAAAAGGCTCTCATCTGACATTAGAATACCCTAGGGCTCCAGGTGCCTCCTCAGAAGGTATTTGGACCCTCCAAACCCACCCTAAACACCTTCTCAGAAGGTATCTGGAGCCCTAGGGATACATTAGAGACATTGTGGTGAAACAAGGAAGCTATTAACAGGACCTTCAGTGCTTGACCTTTTGTTGTCTCATCCAGTGACCTTTTACAGGCTCAGTCAGTGACCTCGTCCGGTCTGGTCACTTTGAACATCCAGGTCTTACCACATTCCCAACTTCCAAGGGCCCCACCAGCTACAAAAACCATCAAAAACCAGCTCAAAAACAATCTGTTGATCCCTACAACTCAATAAAAGCAACATGTAGCAAATAAGCATATAATATACATAATCAGTCATGTTCATATGCGACTCTTTCTCACTCTTTCTCTGAAGAGGCTTGACCAATAAGTTTCACACTTAAACTCCATGTCATCCCTTCTCAGTCTATTCATCCTCTGAAGCCAAGAACACTACATGACGGTAAGCCCAGCGGTGTCGTTTCGGCATCGTTTCGGACCCGCTAGGCTTACGAAACCCGCCAGGCTGGCGACTCCTCCATCGGCGCTTCCAGCTGCTTAATCTGGGACGGTGAGACCGATGCTCAGCGCACTGGGCTTTCACCGCGTTCCAATGAGGAACTGACCGTCCGACCCCAGCCGTTTCGGAAAAAGAAAGGCGAACTGGACACCTGTCAGGTTTGAGTGGGGTAACCCCAAAGCCTCCAAATGGCGAAAGGTGGTCCACATTTGTCCACTTCCTGGGTCGATAAAAGAACAAATCACTGTCACTTGAGGGTGAAGAAAAAATTACTGTCACTTGAGGGCCGAAACAAATCTCCTGATAACACTGGCAACTATGGACCAGACGTCCTTGAGTTCCTTTCATTTTGGGGTCCTAATTGATCCTAGGATCCCCAGGAAACCGGAGGTTCAGGACCTTCTTGCGTTGCCCGAATCAATACTATAGCTACTATATATAGTCTATATATAGTGTTCTTTTTCCGAGGTTTCACACGTTCTTTCCCTCTCTTCTCTGAAGAAGTTTTCATGGACTATGTTTTTGCATTTTGTCATTGCGACTCTGCAGCTAAATCCTGTCTATTGTGCAGGTAGCTCTAGGATGCTCTAGGCGTACCCCCACATTAGTGATACAATTCACAGTAAATAATTGTGTACTCTAATCAATGTATGTCGGGTCCGAATTGTCTTGACATGTCTTGACAACCAACCTATGAATCAATGTCATCAAATAAACACCACAGCCCCAAGGTCAGAGCCTCCAGCTAGTAGAGAACGTCCTGCTGACCCTCTCTAACCTTCTCCCACCAGTTCTGACCCTAGAGGAAACCGATCCCCCAGCGTCCTCATCTACAGTACCCTTCTTGTGCAGACCTGGACGACCATGGCCCATCTGTTCTCCCCCACGATCGCCTCCGGGGTTGGACGAGACTTCACCACCTGGTTTCGGGCGAGCGACAGAGATGCTCATCCTGAAGCGAACAAACATCTTGAATCGTTTTGGCATGTTTTGACCCAAGGGAGTCTTTTCATTAGAACATATTACAACCCTCCAATTAATTATTTCGATCATGTTTGATCTATAGCGTGGGCAAACTTCAGCTTGATTCTTGCCATTGAGACGAACACCGATCAAAGCAGAATCTCTTGGCCATGAACCTCGCGTTGCCAAAACCTCGTCGTCTCTGGGGGCTGAACCAGGCCAACATGGAAGTTCACTCCCTGTTTGCAAAGGAAAGTCGTCTTCCGCCAAGGAACCATCTCTCTTTCTCTCTCTCTCTCTCTCTCTCTGTGAGTGCTGATACCGTCGCCCTGTTTCAGAAACCCGGATGCGATCCAACACCGGATGTGATCGAACACTCGGCTTTCCACATGGAAATCCGGTGCTCGTCTTCCGCCTCCAATTCCACCGTCTCAGGAGGCGGTGTTGGTAGTCCGGTCTGGAACCTGAGGAGATCGGTGCGGGTGAGCGGCTGTGACGGTGTGACTGCACAGCCATGCGGCGCGCCATGCGGGCGCGCCATGGATGAGGTGAGGAAGTCCCGTGACTGCTGCGCTTCGGTCCTTTGAATAGGGAGAGACGCCCCGATCGCCCGGGTAAAACTGGTCTATGGAACCCAGGGGGTCGTCGTCTGGCTGTGGGTGCGGCACCAGGAGACCGGTTTTGGGCACGAGGTCCCTGGTGTCGGTGCTTCGCTACATGGTGGAGGACTCCAGGTTTTGACCCAGGCCCCATATGCCCACAAAAGGAACAAATGGACGAAGTCAATGATGAACAGCTGAAAAAGCCTTGGACGAACACTTCTTCCCAAAGTGGAACAGAACACTACTCCTGAGGAGAAAAAGGTTGCTTCAGGAGGATTCAGGAGGCACATCTTTGTTTGAAGGACATGAAGATTGCCTTCCAATGTACGGAACCAAGCTTTGTGAAGCTCCCAAACACTAACGAGGTTAAAACTCGGAACATTATACTACGTATTTGATTTGTTAAATGCGATGCACTGTCGCGTCTCTTTTCGCTCTCTTTTCAGCCAGTAGAGCAACATGTCTAACAACAACCATCCGTCCATCCGTCCATCCTCTCTGAAAGTTGCAAAACCTGTTTAAGAAGAGAAATGAACGTGGGTCAAACCTTGAGGAACCCTACCTCCCATTTGTAACGTCTAATTGAACCCTACTAGCAATTGCCTCCAACCTACTAGCGATGGCCAGCGATGGCCTCCAACCTACTAGCGGCGGCCTCCAACCTAAGAGCGATGGCTTCCAACTTCCAACAGAAAACAAATGGGAGTGAATCAGCACTTTAAGGAGCTGTACCTTCAGTGTCCTTTCAAAATTGCATTCAATACAGAATCCGCGTTCTGAGATATTTGTTTCCTGTTCTGACGGATATTATGTTGTCACACTTGGGAGTTTGTAGCGGTTGATGCTGCGTCCCTCCATCCGGTTCCACAAAATAGAAGTGGGAGAGTGAATCACTGCCCACTTCTACAGATGTCTACAGTCAAACCTACTCTGTCCTCTCCTCACCCACACTTCCTGCAACTCTTGCCGGACTCCTGGACTCCTGGACTCCTGCCCCACCGAATTTCACCCGGACCAAACCGCATACTATGTCACGCTCGCGGCACCTGGTGCCGGGCCGACACACGCCATTTTCTCGTTGTTTTCACCTCGCGTTCTCGGCAAACCCAGCTGAAACACCAGCATGCCCATGTTCCGGCGTCGCCCAGGTGTCAGGTTGGGTCCCACCTCAGCGACGGGAGTCGACGTGATCGTGGGGGTTTGTTTTTCTGGTTCGTCCTCGGCAGCCCGGGTGGCAAGGATTCGAAGCACCATGGATTTGATGGGCTTTACATGGCTTCACTAATGACCCAGACTGAGACCCGTTGTTTTCGTTTTTTTTTCCGGTCACTGATAGGATCTGATTGGCCTCACTTCGGGTCACTGGCTGGGACCCTCAAGTTCCGTCACGAACTGAAGTTGGAAGAGATGGGTTTTACATGGTTTTACCAAACATCCATTTCTTTCATAAAGTATTTCCGACGACAAAACCAGGCTCATCCTTGCTTTGTCTTGGAAGGCCAGGGGAGTGGCTCAAACGAAGATCCCCGGGGAAGACGCCCCCCGTCAGAGCTCCATTGCATTGGCATGCATTGGCAAGCGTTGGCATGGCATTGGCAAGCTTGGGGCTGTAGAAACGAACTGCGTGTGTCGAGAGAGTGTGCCCGGACCTCACACGAACTGTGCATGGCAGTTCCGTCCTTCAACATGGGATCATTGGGTACACTCTCGCAACGACGAGACAGACGAGACCAGCAAAGTCTGATGCAGGTTGTGCAACATCTCTGTGCAGGTCGTGCAAACAACTCAATCCACCAGCAAACAAACATGAGCGGCTGCACTAATTACTTGAGAACTCTGCACTCTGAATTCGTCCGGATCTTGGGGCTCATCAACTGCATCCCGACATCGCTGTGATGTCGGAAAGCCAATTGCGCCAAGGCGCGTAGATCAAGGCGTCTCCACAGGTTGCTTGGATGGTCCCATCCTCCTCCGTCTGAAGAATCTTGGTCGCTCAGAAAAACGCGTAGGACGCATCGACCGTGGCCCCTGTCGGCTGCAGTGGCGAACCGACAGTGGCATCGTCAACAGTGACGAGTCTCAGCGTGACGAGTCTCAAGTCTTGAGTCTTGGGTACCTGAAATGGCCAGGTGGACGAAGGCTTTAAAACAAACTGTGACACTGTGGCACCTCAAACACGACGGTGGGAAAGGTGGAGGTCGCCACCAAAGGATCACTTTAGATGAACACCTTGGCTGTTGTTTTCCATATTTTCTGCTCCTTTCTGAAAGAAGACCGGGAACCAAAGCTACAAAGGCTACAAGCTACGTGCGTGTGACGCAGACCGACGTGGCACCGGGAGACCGACGTGGCACCGGGAGACCGTGTAGTTCGGCCAATGAGTCATAGACCAGGACCCGACTTCACAGGTCACCACTTGCGACTTTTAAGTCTACAAAAGCCTCCAACAGGTCTCCTGTAGAGTCGGGTGCTGGTATAATAAAAATCGAATGAATAGGGCCGACCTGACCAAACGGACGAGCAACAGGCCTCGTATAGGCGCATTGCATTGCTCAACAACGTCTGTAAGGAACTGGGGGTCTAGCCCTCTTTGGGTATGTTTACCCCTTTTGACCATATGGAGCTTTTGAAAATAGAAAACTGGTTGCTACTGGTGCAACTCAAGCAAAACCACATAATGTCACACTTCAGAACCTCTGCGATCACAGCACATTTGAGAAGACTCTTGATCACCCCTCCAGACATGGCATGTAAAACCTCTTCATAAGCCTTTTTGTTATTAACATGATGTCATTAATATTCATTAATAGAGAGTCTGCATGTCAGGGTGTTCCTTTCGTCAGCCGAAGGACATGGCACATTTAACCCCAAAAGACGCAGACTGAGTGGCATCGCCGCGGCGAAGCTCCACCTGATGTTGGAGAATGGGCACCTTTTGGGACAGGTTCTTCCTCCTTTGGGGGAACCTTTGGGAGGCCTAGGCCCTAGGGAGGGATGTGGCTGCATCAAGACCTGGTTGGTGCCCCGAATCTTCCCCAAGACTCCTTCTTCATTGGGTCCCCCGACATGTTGCTCGTTCCCATCTGAACATCTCACGCTCACAAAAAGAAAACACGAGTTTGGAGGAGAGCCACTTCAGTGGAGCCGAGTTCAACAACCGAAACGATCAACGCCTAATCAAGTCTAGCTAGGCTCTGTAGCTCAATTGTTGACATTATATGTGGATTATATGTTTATTAACTGTCACCAAACAGAATGGAATCTGGAACCAAAACGAATCCGGGACTGGTTATAGATATTATAATGGGTGTAACAAAATGGGGGATTTGGATATCGTGCATAGGTGGAGGTTGATGTGCGGAACCCGTGATGACAAGCACGACCAAGCACTGGGGATGACTTCAAGAAGTATGCAACTTCACGAACCTTTCCTTCACCAAAACACGTTGCCCAACCTCATTCTTCAGCACGGTTACGACATGTTGCGACGTCCTCACGGGTGGAACTTACATGTAAAACGCCACGTCGTTGGTCTTCCTATCATTGACATTCATACGATGAAGGAGTCTAGGCCTCAAAGAACTCAGAGAATCATCGCAGTTCAGGATCGATGCCCGAAATCGGAGACATCCATCCAAGCCTACCAACCAACTCCGTGGATCCCCATTGCTTCATCGAGATGTCACTTCGCGGGCGCCTCTGGGAGAACCGGCTGTTCTTGTTCCGGTTTCAAGAACGAAAGACACAAAGGCTACATATATAGGGATCCACGTACCCAAGCCTGAAGGGACGACTGGATGCCCCAAGCCTACGTAAAATGGTCTCCAATCACCGATTCATAGGGCTAGAGAACCACTGGCAGCGTACCTCAAGTTCGGTACGGACCCTTCAAGAGCACCTACATCAGGGCGTGTGGGGATCTGTAGGTATGATTCTCCGCCATTCCTACCGTGTCATCACCCGTCGAGCGCAGCCTCCAGCCCCTCCAGTCGCATCGCTGTGCGCTCGGTTTGCAGGGTCGTGGGAGAGCCATGGGTCGTGGCCTGGCAAGCCGAACACCATGGTTTTTCGATATTCGGTGCCATCAGTGGTGTGTGGATATACCCTGGAAATCCCTGGAATAATTGGAAATTATTCTGGTATACCATCTAGATGTGTGTACAAATTATTTTCTTTTAAAAAATATATATAGATATATTCCATGAAGTAGAAGAAGAAGCTTCTCTGAAAATTCGGATGATCCCCATCAAGCCCAGACGTCTGGGTCGCCAGATGCAGTGTGTGGAGCAATCCATTTCACCCTTGGGTCCACCGTTCGCGCGCCCACTCCCCGCACCGGCTTCACGCGGAAGGAGGCCACGCGCTCGCTCAAGATCTTCTCTTCATCAATGAGCTCTTTGGCAGTGTAGGAGGTGATGGCCTCATCGCCGTCATCGATGCCGTCGCCGGTCATTCGGGCCCAAAGGGACGAGAGTTTCAGTACAAGGGCGAAAGAACGAGATAGGGGAAGTGAAGGGAAGTGAGTGATGGAGAGCTGGAACATGGGACACCGACCTACTTGTGAACATCTCAACTCGTTTCAACAGCCGAAAAGAAACAAATGGTCATACCAGTGGTCAAACATAGTCACATAGTCGTCAAACATGAGTCCAACTATGTTCAACTGCTCGCTTGCTCGCTCCAATTCTCCTGGTCCTCGTCTAAGTGCCTGGCCAACAAGCCTTTAGGCCTGCTCGCAAGGAGATCCAAGGTGGGTCCCCACATGCCCTGATACCTCAGCCCAAAGACTTCATTGTGCCACTCACAAGAATGAACACTGAGAACTGAGATGCACCCCCCCTTAGCTTGTTTTCCAGTTGCTTGGCTCAGGCGCAAACTCAAAAAGTTCAGTGATTCCAGCACAAGTGATACCTGTATGAGTCTGTAAGAGGTCCTGAGCACCTCACACAGAACCACAATCCACCATACTTCTGCAAGCCTGTACAAGCCAAGCTGCTGGATTACTCCAACTCCGGCCTTGGTGCGGCGAGGGCGTGGCGATGTGTGCAAATGGGCTGCCACCAGGCAGCTAGCTTCTTGCTACGTTCGTAGCTATTTGGGATGCCCTTGTTACTACTGTTGCTAGTAGTCTGCTTCTGCTACCATGTTGCGTGCTTTAGTACTATGAGAAAATACCCTCTCCCGATGCTTCACAATCCTAACATAGCCCCCACTTGGTTATATAGATGGTCAAACAGTCTTCCAACATCGTCCAAATCCTGTAGCCCTCTGACAGAGGCGAATGCTTGCTTGGAGGAGTGTACTGGTGATGGTTGTCCCAAACCACGTGTAAAACGTTGCATCTTGTCAAACTCACTTGGGCCATCTGGGATGGTACAAAATTCCAGCATTGAAAGTCATAGGATCGTTTAAAGTAGCTTCCCCTCTCCAGCATCTTTCACAGATTCAATCTCTCACATCTTGTAAAAGGTAACGGAAACTGGGTGATTCCACTTAGTTTGAACCGAGAAACTTTGAGCAAGAAACATGTAAATACTGCGATAAAATGTCTTTGCCTCTCCCAAACTGATGGATCCCAAAGAAAAGGGCGAAACACCATCTCAACAAATATCACCGGTTGTGGCCAAACCTGATGCATTCAGCAAACCAGCTGCAACAAAATTGGTTATACAGTCCTAGTGCTTTTCGAAATGGATTGCATCCCTTTGACTCTTGCAAGTCTTTCAGGTATCATCCAAGAAACGTTCATGGCAATGACCAAATCCGCCGCTTCCGCCGACTGGTAAAGCTCGTGGTAGAGGCCACGTCTGAGGCCACGTCGAGCTCGTGGAGACAAACCAATGGATTGGTTAATTCAAGGGAAATCTTCAAAGTGTTCACCCCCACAACTATGGGTTTTGTCTGCAAATGTCCCTTAAACATCCTTAAGCCAATTCTGGGATTCAAATGTGTATGGGGCACTAGAATCTCCTTCCGGATTCTGTCCCAGAACTCCAATCAAGGTAGCAGAAAATCTGCCCTAAAAACAAAGTCACAATCCATATCTCATCCAACTGGCTTCACAGATCCTGAAGCGGCCAATTAATTCTCAACTCAGGATTGTTCACCTGCGGTCCTGGAATGTATATTAAAACCTTCAGTACGTATATTGTGACAGTATGCGCCGATGAGAAGGTGAACGACGATCATGGTAATGGAATTGATGATGAAGCTCTACTAGTACACTTCCAACACACAGAACTCCCGCTACACTTCCCTCCCTATATATCCACTGCCACTCTCCTATTGAGGGTGATGTGTTCAACATGCGGTCACCAGGGTTGGGTCCAGTCGCACTGAACCTGTCTAGTTGGATCCGCGGATCCCGGGCGGGTAGGGACTTCCCTTCCACCTCCGACCTGATTGGCTCCCCGTCTCACGACCCGTGAAAACGACCCGTCTCCCGATGCGACCCGCCTCAGTTCCAGCTTCACCCGACGGCCCGGCCTGGGTTTTGTGTCACCGAAAAAAAAAATCACAACTTATATATCGAATCTTAGACAAAAAAACACCTAAATACACTTACACCAAAACACAAAACAAAAAAACAATTATCCCGGTAAGAGACCCCAAACAGCGTGTGTGAGGTCTATAAGCAGAAAGTCTAGAGATCAAGACGCATTGGGGTCCAGATGGGTGGTGGTGGTGATGAAGGTGGGGATCGTGGTGACGGTGAGTGAGTGTCTGAGTGAGCGAGAGTGAGTGTGGATGATAGTGAGAGTAAGTGTGAGTGTGAATGTGAGTGTGACTGAAGAGTGAGTGTGAGTGTGAGCGTGTGTGAGTGAGTGAGAGTGAGAGTGAGAGAGTGAGAGAGCGAGCATCTGAGAGCACAAAGTGCTTCACAAAGTGCTGTGCTTGCCACGAAATCTGCGCTTCGAGGTTCACCAAGTGCTGCGCCTGCCACGAAATCTGCACTTCGAGGTTCACAAAGCGCTGCGCCTGCCACGAAATCTGCACTTCGAGGTTCACAAAGTGCTGTGCCTGTCACGATATCTGCGCATTGAGGGTCACAGAGTTGCTGTGCCTGCCACGGAATCTGCAAACGAGCCACATGTCCAAAAGTCACGCTTCACTGCACCTGTCATGAAAATCTCAGCTCCTCGACGATCACCACCATGTGCAAAGTGCTGCGCCTGCCACGAAAACTGCATTTCGAAGTAAAGCCGCTCCGATCCCTTGCACCTGTCACGAAAAGTCGACTTTGGAGCACCAAAACACAAGGTTTCCCTTGCGCCTGCCACGAAAAGTCACCACCATGTGTGAAAATGCGCACGGCACCACAACGAGAGCGCAGTCGCGACAAGCACCCGCAGTCGCGACAAGCACCACTCGCAGCAAACACCCAGATTCAGCGAGCCTGCGCAGTCGAAATGCATGTCGAGGATTTCGAGGGGCATTAATGTACTGTAAATAGCAGCGAATTAGCCGGACACGCCCGCGCGGCACACCTATCTAAGCACACCTGCTTTACACCTATAAGGAAATACTGTAGCCCGCAAAATGGATTATAAAATAATACGTACACCTTTCTCTGCACAAACACCAAGCAGCTCCACATCCACGTTGACCAGGAGGTCGAAGTCTTCCGGCACTTCAGGGCCACACATGCCTGGAGCGCTCGTGTTGGTCTGCGTCGGTCGTCTCGGGTCTGGCTGTAAAAAGAACACGTTGGATGATGCTGGCACTTGGAGTAGTATTATCGCGGAGCTCACTTGTGGAGCTCACTTGTTGTGGCACATCACAATCAAAATAGCATACATTTGCTGAAAAACAGCATCTAAGCATCTGAGCATGCCCCAACACCTCTGACTCCGAGGGTCAAGTAATTCTCCTCCACGGACCTATTAGGTTGAAGCTGTTTGTTTGAAGGAGAGTACTAGTACCTCAGTTCAACATCACAACTGGGGAGAGTTCTCTCCTGTTTCTGCTTGGAACATCTGGAGGTCTCATGTTCCCACCAGCCAGCTTCAGGTCCATGTAGCGTTCTTGTTCCTAGTAACCTAGTAATCCTAGTAGTAAGGCCGGGAGCCAACTCCAGGTCTGGTTTGACAAATCTGATGAATGGTGAATTCCTTCGACCAGGTGCGGAACTAGGTCTGAGACGACGACATGAAACGCTGAAACTCGATCGCTGTCAGTCGCGTGAACTCGATTGCTGTCAGGCGCACGTCTTCAGTTCAGTCACCCTTTTCTGCAGCTGAGCGGCGTACTGTGAGCTTCTTGCAACCTTGTCCGTCCGCGTTTCTCCCGAGATCCATGGAGATCCGACACTGAATCCCGGTGCTGGGATTCAAACGAAAGAAGCAACATCAGCCTGCAAGCCCTGCAAGCTTCTTGTCTTAGTCTCTGCTGGGCAAGAAGAACATCATCCCAAATAGATCCCAAAAGGACCTTCAAGAGGGAAACATGATCTTATCCCTAAAGCCGGTCTGTAAATTTAAGTAATTAATCAAGCCAGTGGTTGCGTAAGGGTGCACATAAATCCAAAAATCACGTGCGTGCCACCCTCCATGCAGATTCAGCAACAACCCCACGACTGTGTGAGATATCTGTACAGTTGCCCTTGTAATTTTCAAGTCAGATTCAAACAAAAGGCCCGCCCCGAAATGAGCGGACCCTACTGCAAGTCAGAGGGAATGTGGAGAATTGGGATTCAACACAAATCCGGAGCCATTGTACTGATCCTCAGCAACAAAAGCATCGCACACCGCCAAAGGAAATCTTTGGGCATTTGCAGGAGGGTAAACATGCACCCTGCCCAAACGCTCCGGTCACAGCCCGACCAGTCCCTGAAAACCAGGGATTGGTGAGAAACCCCAGACCCCTCCATAGGTTCAGGTCCTTGGGTGTGAGTTGTGTGTCTGTGACTATGGGTGATTTTTTGAGCATCTTTGAGTCAGGGATCCCACTTCCTGTTCCAACACCCCCCAGTCTCATAGCACTGAGGCCGTGGCTGCTCAAGACCTGGAGGGCCGCTAAGCGGCTGAAAACCCGCACGGGCGCCGGTTTTCGGCGAAAACCGATCTGATTTGGTCGGGGAGGTCTTGAGATCAACTGATGATATGCGCATAAGCCCCCCTTCCCACAACATTCTCACTTTGATCTGACAACCTCAAAGTTGAGGGCAGGTTCGCACGGAGCATCGTTCCCTTTTTCAATCATACAGCTCATTGGACTGGCCCTCCGGCATTCAGCATTCAGCAGGAATGGTTGGCCTGATTGCAGTCTCAAAAAATCTATATAAAATTAGGAACGCTATGGAACAACACTACTTGTTCAGGATTCAAATCCTTAAATCAATGGTGGGCCAGGAATCCTAGGGATTCGATTCCATGATAATTTTCTTAGGCATGCAGTTGCGTGCGCATGTGTGCCTGCAGAACAAAGGCCAAAATGGCCGCGGCGGAAAACCCGAAGAGCGAGCCTGCATGAGACGGGTGAACTTGGGCAAAGGATCATCCAGTTCAAGGGCGCTGCGGCAGCCCAAGATGTCCAGCAGCAGAAACGCCTCTCAGCACAAGGCTGCCAGGATATGGACCAGGTTGCATAGCATGGTAGAGCATCAGTGTCAGGGTCCAAAAATGTCCAATGAATTCCGCGTTTTCTTCCGCTCAGCGGCGAAGATGGAGGACAACAGACTCCAGCTACGGCCAGCTGATGCCAGCTGCTCGTGACGTCGTCCGTTTGGAGCCGAGCTCACACGGAGGGTCGAAGAAAACACGACACCAGGAGGTGTCCGGCCACCGAGGTGTACTGCAAGTTAATGTAGACTCTTGATTCATCAATTACCGAGGTTTTACAATCCGAATGTGGGAATTGACATATCATCAAATGTCTACATGAATAGAAAGGGCACCGAACGGGCCCAAGTCCCGTCACTGGCCATCCCATCCTGACGCCATCTGTGAAAGGGAAAACTCATCTGTGACACGTACACATTCTCCCTAGGGCTCCAGATACCTTCTCAGAAGGTGTTTAGGGTGGGTTTGGAGGGTCCAAATACCTTCTGAGGAGGCACCTGGAGCTCTAGGGTGTTGATGGAACCTGCACTCGTGTTCCTGCTACTGACGCTCGTGGATGGAGAACCCTCTTAGGCCGCCAGAAAATCAACCTGTCAGACACCTGTCAGGCCGCCCTCATGTTCGTAGTCTAAGGTTGGCTGCCCTTCTGGTGCCCCGAAACAGTTTTCAAACTTCAAACCACCCGGGTGTCCACTGAATCGTCCACCACTGAATGCCAAGCACTGATTGAATCTCTTGGTGAATGTGCTCCCAATGAGCCTCAAAACTTCCTCTGGCCCGTGTGGACTCAACGAGCAAGCTGGCAGCATCCCAGAAACCATGGCCTGTTCACCATGGATCCGTTGATGCTCCAAGATCAGCTGGTACACCGTGGCAATGAAGCTCTGCTCCAGTGGCAGCCCAGCATCCTGCAGGGAGCTGCTCCCACAAATCCGTCTTTCCGTCGAAATCCATGCCAGTGATGACATCGGAACTCCATGAAACCAGGATGTCGAGGGGTGGCGGGGGCTGTGGGAGTGGCATTGGTTTGTGCCACTCCCCTTTAAAGCAATCCATCATTTTTGGATTCATGCGTTCGTCCTCTTGGCTAGATGCAGCCATGCCAGCAGCTGCACTGAAGAGCCTGCGCCAGAAACACGGCAGGCATTCAGTCTGTTGGGTGAATGATCATGATCCCAGACGCGATCTGTTTGAGACTCGAATCGATGAGAAACCTCATTGGGCCCCTGAAATCAACCACCCTGACGTATATGCCAATCCCGGTCGTGGGAAACAATTGTTTTTTCCGTTCTTCTGACGACTCGAAGATCCATCTCCCTGTTGAGGTGACTCTTCAGAAGTTGTAGACATATCCGTTTCGCTCGAACAATGGGCCACACCAGCTCTATAAGCTCGAGAAATGGGCCGCACCGCCTGGGCCAACGTGGGGAAAGTAAGAGTGAAGTGAAGGATATAATTAATAATAATTGAATAAAAATGAACAATCCAGGCTGATGGTTCCTCGTGTTCCGGCAGCCAGAAAACGGGCGCGCCTTCGCCAGCGAGCCTGGCCAAGTGCTCAGACAGGGTGGCCAAGGGAGGTTTTCATGGGAGATTCCTGACAAACATCTGACTCACTCTTCTTTATCAACTGTATATTGGAGATTTGGAAGAATTTAAGAGATTCTTATGAAATTCCACGGGTTTGATCCAACCTAGAGCTTACACAGGTTTGATCATGTTGCGTTCAGGTTCAAGTTCCCTTCGGAGGTCCAAGAACTGAGAACTCAATTTGGTTCGCAAAAGACCGGCAGAAACATGGTTCTGGCTGCATAAAAACCCGGAACCTGCACGGTTGTAGACCGATCTTACACGATGTTTCTCTTTGGCCAATGGGTTTGGATAGTAGCTCATTCCCATGTGTGAGTCATATATCTCATCATGATGGATGCTTGGTTGAACCGAACAAATCAAACCTAAAGTGCAAAATCATTCACTATCACACACACCTGCCCATGGGCTTGTATACTCTATTTAGTGGCAAAGGGGATTTGGTCTACGCTCTGTTCCTCTTCAGGGGGTCTTTGGGGGCTTCACTATTCTATGATACAAGCCCACATACAGTGATTGGGTCTCAGCCCCGCTGGTACCCTCCCACACCTCTCCATCCCTGATACCCACATGGGAGCTCAGGCCTCGTTCCCTGCGCTCATCCTGCGATCGAGTCCAGAAAGAGTGGCTCAAACATAGGTACCATCCAAGCCCACCAATATTACTTTTCCCCAAAAGGTTTACTGTTGGGGCTCCATCTTAGAAAAAAAGAGCTGGCCACACTGACTGGCCGCGTGGCCGGGTCTTGTCCTCTCTTGTCCTGCTGTTGTCCTTCTCTTGTCCTGCTGTTGTCCTCTGGCCGCGCTGACCAGCCCTGACCACACTGACTGGCCGCACCTTGAACTCTGTGGCCGAGTGTTTAGAATGCTGAGTGAAGTCCAATCGGACGCCCGCGAAAGAAGCGGGTTCGCGTATGGGGCCCGTCTCATACTGTTGATAGATGGGGCGCCCGCCGATAATGTGCCCCTGAGACGCATTGGACATTGTCAATTTTTTTAATGAATATGGTCAACAGCTGGAGAGGAGTGTGGCCGAACGATGTCGATGCCGACGAAAATCATTGATGAAGCAGTTTGCTCTTGGGGGGAAAGGTAGGGGGTACCAAGAAATTGTGTTTGACTAACATTGGTCCAAACGAATCGCTTTGAAACTGTTTGGGGCCTATGCTGGTCTCATGTTTCTAAACACGCATCATTGATCTATTAAAACCCGTGGACATCAAGTGGACCTATAGTTCTTGGCTTTTGAACCACATCCATCATACGAGTACCATGCTACGGCCTTATTTCACAACGGTCTCACTTCAGGTGTGAAAGATTCGGTGTAAATTGTGAGTCTCGTCTGCAAGCTTCCACCTGCTTGAAAGCTCTGAAGCACACCCGAAAAATTGGGAGGGTTTGTGTAGCCAAACACAGGAACTGCATCAACCTCAAGCTCGAGTCTCAACCTCAAGCCAGACTCTCACAAACCATTAACCAAAAATAGTTGGGACTCCTCCGGATGGGACTGGGCTTCTGGAGCTCCGTGCGACCCAGTTCCGGTACGCGGTGGGGGGTCCTCGGCTCCAACAATGGTGGCTGGAGCTCCATGATCAATCTCCAGCTGTCGCGTTGCTCCTCTGAAAGCCTCGGTCGGTTCCCCGAGGCTTGAGTCGCACTGCGACTGGAGCCGAGCCAGAGCTTCCACGACTGGAGCTCCCAAGAAAAAGAACAGACACAAACATCCTCAGGGGCCTGGGCCTGGGTAGTCCAGCCACACCCAGATGTTCGGATGGTCCTGGTGTCTTTGCAATGTCTTGCAAACTACCAAGTGCATCGAACCCGCTGTGGCTGGACCTTGCGCGGTTCCCGGACCCCTCGAGAACTTCTGTCGCGAGAAAGAAGTTAAAAAGGAAAAAAAAGGTCCGTCCTGCAAGAGTTTGGAGAAAAACACCTACTTACACTAAGGGGCCCCCCTAGTTAGACTACTTGTAAGTATCCTATGTATGTAGGGGGGCCCCATGGTGTAAGCCAATCACCGGAGGAACTGATCTTGGATTTCAGAACCATCCTCACGAGGAAGTACCTCCCCCAACACCATTGATGTGGACGAAGCCGCCGCAGGGAGAGGAGCGTTAGGTCCAGCTCCTGGACCTCACGGCTGCCGGCTCAGTCCACTCCGGTTGTGGGGGGTGAAATGACTGTCATGCTGGGTCAAAGGAATGATGTCATGATCTGACATGGTCTGACCATCCATGTATGGAACAGTTACATGCATTTTACCCCATGAACATCACCCCGAATGTATCTAAAAAAAGGACATTCCACACATGGATGGTCTGGGATGGTCTGACCAAGCTTGGGCAGGTCTAGTACAAGCCTTTGTCAAAGAGCTCGGAGACGGCCAGTCAAATCATCAGGTCTCCAAGTCTCAAACGTTTGCTTGAAGGATTGGATTTCCGGCTCCCAGGAGCTGGGAAAACCAGGTTAAGGGGATGAATCAATAAACAATCACCTTAAGCAAAGCCAGGTTGAATGGGATGAACACACCAACATTGCTGAGTTCGCGGGTTGGTGTCAGTCTCAAAACAAGCGTATCGTACAACCACCAACACCCAGTCGTGCAGGTTCAGTAGCTCCACCCAAGACTGAGAGACTGGCAGAAGTGGATGGCCACCGGAAGGCTCCTTTCATCTACATGTTGCTCCAAGGGTTCCTATCCATGACTTGTTTGAAGCACACAAGTTCCATAGGAAAAAACAACATCTAATTAACAGACATAACACATGAATCACAAGGGCCGGTGAAACCCAAACCATCGACTCCACCCACACCGGTCGACGAGTCAAGCCATCCGCCAGCGGCAGCCGTGTCACACGTCTCACGTCGCCACTCTCGCTGTGGTCCATCTCCGCCTCGCCGCCGAGCCCTTGCGGCCGCGCTTGGCCTGAACGCCGGAAACCGAACAAAGCTCCGCGGCGTGGCGTCCGCACGTCCGCACGGACACCGCCTGGACACCGCGTTGGTCCGGTCGTTGCGGCGCGCGGGCTTTTTCTTCGGTGACGTGCAGGGTGACGTGGCACGGGCGAAAGACCCATGTTCCAAGTGCCTGGGGCTGTCCACTTCCATCTGTGAAGAGATGGTCGGAAGCAAAGGGTCCAGCACTCGAAGACTTCGAACAACAGCAGGAGACGTGTCTGGTTTCTTAGACACGGTGCCTGGAAGAACGCACCAAACCCTGGAAGAACGCTCGGTTTCGAATTCGGAGTGTGGAACATCTTAACTTAGAAGACCAAGCTGTGGGCCTCAAAATGCGGCTGTGATGTTCCTGAGCCAGTCTGGGATTTGACATCTATCTATCTCTGGGTATATCCTATTCCCAACAGTGGATGATGATGGTTGGATGGCACCCGAGAAAAGACGGTTTTCCTCTACAAACCAGTGGTTTTCAGGGCCCATGCTGTTAGTTTTCAGCGGGGCATTATACAGTACTGCCATATTTGTCGATCAGTCGGGGTGTTAGGGAGTCAATGTAGGCATATTTGGCTATATCCAAATGTCTCACCAGCAAAAGTAACCATGGATGATGGTTGGGTTGCCTTTCTCTCAAATAGTGATACAACACGCGATCACTGTGGACTGTTACAGGTGGGACAAACCCAATGCATGTTATACATGGAGTGTCTGGGTATGGTACCACCCCGCCACGCCTATGACTCGAACTTGCCACTGGCCATAGTCCTAACAGGTCGGTCCGGTCAGTGGGTCAGTGAAGGTGAAGTGAAGGTGCTTATTCCAATGGGTGTTAAATGGTTTTGAAGGACACAAAGGTGCAAAGGTCCAACGGTTTCTGTCCAACAACGAAGATGAAAAGAGGCGATAACGGCTCATGGAAAAGGATGGAAGGACTCACTCACCGGTTTCAGGTGCCAAATATGGGAATAAAAAGAATCAGATCCGCAGATCAGTGACACGTTAGATCAGCAAACCGTACCTCATGAAATAGTCCCAATAATAGCATCATTCAGGGCTGCAATGGCAAAACAATGCGTTCGTCTGCATGGAAACAAACATGGAAGTGAAACACGGCCCCTTGGAAGACTCCTTTCCTTGAACATAACATGCCGTTTTCCACTTCGATTTTGGGGGTCGCAACCTCGCCCCCATCTTCCCCAGCCGATGTCCCACCTCATCGCGGTGTTGACTTGGGACGTCAAAAACACATATCTGGTGTGCCTCAAACAGCACCGAACCACCTGACATAGACTGCACCGAACCAGTTCCTGAGAATTGGAAATGAACATCATTGGGGTATATCCGATTTTCCAGGCCTGTCCAACAATAGATGATGTGATAAATGTGATAACTGTTTACAGTCGCCGGTTACGGGTGCTTGCGGCACACCCAAGACTTCACGGTGTCATAAATGTATTTCATTCTATTTCAATCCAAACCCATCAGAACACCCTCCTGCCTAAGGGAGGCTAACCACGTCCAACCCTCACAGCTCCAGTGCCCCAAGTCACCAGCAGCTGGATGGCCTCGCCCACCAACTGCCTCTCGCCATCCTCAGTTTTCGCACGAGTAGAGCGCTTTGTGCCGCGAGTTGAGGACAAACAAATACGTAACCGGGTAAAGGTCTTCGGAATACCGGCCACCATCGGCTTGTTCCTCAAAATGGTGGACTGGATTCCATACTTCTTCTACCAAAACACACAGACTGCGCTGCTGGGCAATACTATTCTTCCCCTCCTTGAACTTAGAACCGGCCCAAGCCACCACTGACCCAAGCCGGAGGATGCAGTTTACAGGAAACCATTCTCTGACAAAGTGCATATGAGTGCACTATAGTGCACTCCCACCAACAAACTATATCCCGCCCGGAGTAACGACGATGTCTAACCCCTACCAAATCCGGGGAGCTTACATGTCCAGCACCAGGATCTTGCAGCGTTCCGGAGCTTTCCAAAGACACTCCGCTCTCGCCAAGCCAATCTCTCCCAAGGTCTGCTGAGCATCGGGGAACTGCACCAAATCACCCGGCCTGACGCGGTTCTCCTCCATCCAGAGCTGCAGTAAGGCTTCCTGCGTTTGTGTGTGTGTGTGTGGCTCCAAAGTTCCTCTGTTTTTGGTTGGGGTTGGAAGTAGACACCTTCAGTTGGATTGGAGCGAAACCATGTGAAAACACATCATGTAGACTGTGGATTAATACCCCGCCACATAAAGAGGCTTGTCAATCCAAATCAGAACGATTTTTCTTGATCAATCAAGAGTCTACAATTGAGCGGTGTCAAAAACCGGTCTATGATCTGTTATATTCATGGCTTGCTTCCGCCAATGCTTGCGCGGAGCTTCCTCAACCTGTGTTTTGGCTTCTGCGGGCAATTTTTGGTTGAAATCCTCTTCCGCGGCGCTTCCGCGACGTATTTCTCAAAAGTGTTCATAGGTTGGACAAATATCCTTAAAGTATATATAGAGGCATTTGTTATTGTCAAGAAGATAACATGTGCACTTCCGCAAAGCTTCAACGATGGTGAATTTTACATAATTTTACCATATACTTACGCGGTGGCTTCCGCAAGTTTCCACGACTGCAGTTTTGGTTTCCGCGGGCAAGTTGGAGTTTACAAGATTGCTTAAACTGTTCGTGGGAGGTGTTTGACGCTGCTCAATTCCGTATTCTAGTTGGGTTCCTCACAGATCCTGGTTTTGACACTTCGTACGTTCCGAAAGTCGTTGAAGCGACGCTTTCGTACACGCAGGACCGCAACAAGGAGCAACGAGAACAACTGGTCACATTTCAAGGAAACCACACAAAAACAACAACAACAACAACACCAACAACAGCAGCAGCAGCAACAACAGCACCAGCACCAGCACCAGCACAAAAACTGCAACCCCGTTACACCACATCTTCTTTCTTTTTCTCTACAAGGGGGTACAAACAAATTCTGCAACCCCGTCGTTGTTTTTTGACCCCCCCCCAAAACAACCAGACAACAAGCACTTTATTGCTACTACTGCTAGTGGTACTAGTGCTACTACTACTACTACTACTACTACTAC
>CAXAMN010002225.1:1162445-1187946 GCA_963970005.1 Durusdinium trenchii
GCGTTTGTCATGCAGGTGGCCGCTCGGCGTGTTGGGCGACGCGGTGGGGCATGTTGGCGTTGCCTTCAGTGTTAGATACCCCCATGGTTTCGGTTTTCGGCTGCTGGGGTCCGATTGATATGCACACTGGACACATGGATCCAAACTTTCATTCGCATTAACCTCGGCCTTCTCAGTGCCGTGCGGTGTCCGCACTTTGGGGGAGTTTGGAAGTTGCGTTCGAGCGTGCTTTTGCGCGCCGGGCGACCTCAGGAACAGAGCTTGGAAGCCGTCACCTTGCTGAACCTCTGTCTGATTCGATCATCATGTGGCTCAGTCACAACATATTGAAATGATCAGCTCCATCTCAAAACAGAGAACTTCCATTTTTCACTCAATAGTCGAAGAGGAACCGCAGTGTCACAAGTGATGTGTAGAAAATGCAAAAACACACTCATTTCCTTTAACCTCTTGCATAGTGTCCCATAGGTACCGTCAATGCGTGCGCTACTTGTGGAATCAGTTTTCGTGGCACGCACAGGGGACCTCTTTGCGTGGCATGCGCAGCATTTGGTGAACCTCTGATTCGATTTTTCGGGGCAGGCGCAGCGTTTGTTAAACTTCTAGCTCCACTTTTCGTGGCAGGTGCAGCATTTGGTGAACCTCTGTTTCCATTTTTTGCGGCAAGCGCAGCATTTGGTAAGCTTCTAGTTCCACTTTTCGTGGCAGGCGCAGCATTTGTTGAAACTCTGATTCGATTTTTCGGGGCAGGCGCAGCGTTTGGTAAACTTTAGTTCCACTTTTCGTGGCAGGCGCAGCTTTTGGTGAACCTCTGTTGCCATTTGTCGTGGCAGGCGCAGCATTTAGTGAACTTCTTGTTCCATTTTTCATGGCAAGCACAGCATTTCTTAAACTTCTAGTTCGATTTTTGGTGGCAGGCGCAGCGTTTGGTGAAAACCTGCTTTCATGTTTCGTGGCCGGCGCACGGAATTTGAAGCTCCAGGTGGCCCAACGTGTGGCCAGACGCTGAATCGTAACGTTGGAATCCAACGTTATGCTCGTTTTACGTGGCAGGCGTGGGACAAAAGTCGAAATCGTAACGTTGGACGCGTTTGAAAAAGATTATAGTAATTCTCTTTTTTGAACCGAGTCCAACGTTATGATTTGCACTTTTTTGTGAAACTGTCGCCGAAAACGGATCGTAACGTTGGATTCCAACGTTATGATTTGCGTTTTCGTGTGGGGAGTACGCGCTGGCTGTGCTGAAAGTGGAGATTTCGTGGCAGGCGCAGCGCTTTGTGAACCTCGAGGTGCCGATGTCGTGGCAGGCGCAGGGCTTTGTGAACCTCGAGGTGCAGATTTCGTGGCAGGCGCAGCGCTTTCTGAACGTCCAAGTGGAGATTTCGTGGCAGGCGCAGCGCTTTGTGCACCTGAAAGTGCAGATTTCGTGGCAGGCGCAGCGCTTTGTACACCTCGAAGTGCAGATTTCATGGCAGGCACAGCATTTTGGGAACCTCGAAGTTCGAAGTGGAGATGTCGTGAACCTGAAAGTGCAGATTTCGCAGGAGGGGCAGCATTTTGAGAACCTCGAAGTGCAGAGTTCGTGGCAGTCGCAGCACTTTGTCAACCTCTAAGTGCAGATTTCGTAGGAGGGGCAGCGTCTTGTGAACCTCGAAGTGCAGATTTCATGGCAGGCGCAGCACTTTATGAACCTCGAAGTGCAGGTTTTGTGGCAGGCGCAGCGTTTGGTGAACCTTTACTTTCATTTTTCGTGGAAGGCGCAAGCTTTGGCGCACTTTTAGTTTACTCAAACTGTGGTTCCTGCCAAACAAAACGCACCAAGTTTAGGACTCTATGATGGTAGTTGTATATAATGCACGCAACTGTAAATCATCACTAATCATGTCCAAGGCCATGGCCACGTCGAAGTCCTCCGGATCCGCTTCGCCCGCTTCGTCCTCTTCGTCCTCTTCATCAAGCCATGAGGAGGAAAAACCATCTGTGACTTTGGGCAACAGCGACACTTCCACAGAGGCTGAGAATGCACCAGCTAAAGCGAGGGCATATGCTGGTATGTTTACTTGGCCATGTCCGCGGCATTTTTTCCAAGACTTGGAAGATCGACGAGCAGCAAAGGTCCTTAAGCCTTGTGATGTTTCCAAGGAGAAACTGTTGGAGGCCTTCACAAAAGCGCTGAAGAGCAAAGGTTACTTGCACAATCTTGTGAAGGCTGCCGTGGCGGATGAACCGCACAAGCATTACCAGCCCGATGGTGCTTCTCGGGAAAGACACAAACACCTCATCTTTCTGTTTCGAGCTCCGTTTGTGCACGCTGGCGTTCGCAAGCTGTTGGCCGAAGAGTTTGGGTACCATGGATTCTTCACATTTCATCGCGCGGGCTGGTGCGCCTATCTGGATTACCTGATGATGGAGAGCGCAAAGAAACCAGCGCATGATTTAGACCGTGACCTTGTGTTTTATCCGTCAAGTTACACCAAGCAGAAAGCTGATGGCGAGCTTGCAGGGATGTCCTCGCAGGTGGCTGGCAGAAAGAAGAATGAGGGGCTGCAGAAAGGTCCGTCGGAGGCCTTGCAGAAACGACGCCGGCGCATGTCTTTTAGCGAGCTTACAGACTTTGTTGTCGAAAGGAAGATTTCAACAGTGGCAGAGCTATGGAAGGCCTGGCACACATACAATCTGGAGACTGTTTTCCATCAAGCGTAATATCAGTCTTAGATAAGCATCCTCCTTGGTAGAAACAACGCGGTTGGAACGACAAGGTGCATCATAGGCAGTCCAATGTTTGGTCCAATCACTTCGTTGGGGATGCCGCGGGTTTTGTGGTCATGCCCAAAGTGCTTTGTTTATAATTCCCTCTCATCGCCAGGCCGCCAAAGAGGAAAAGATGCGTGGCAACTCTTTGGTTTGGGACCATGTGGGGCAGCTTCGGGATCCAGCTGCGGAAGTGCAGAAAATCTTGGCTGCGTGGCACCGACCTGAAACCTTGGGGGCTTCAACTCTTATCACCTCACCACGCTTTCCTTTGGAGCACTTTGATGTACCTCCACGGGTCCTGCAGTGGAAGGAGACCCAATCCCTCACCCATACCTTAATCCTGCGTGGTCCGCCTGGGACTGGGAAGACTGAAATGGCTATATCCGTGCTTTTGTCCACATGCCGCGCTGGCATCCACTTTGTCAGCAAGCTTGATCAGATGCATAAGATCACCGTGCACCCAGGTGAGGGACTTGTTGTCGATGAGGCTTGTTTCAGGACAGTGAGCATTGATGATGCGAAAGCTTGGTGCGATGTGACTCACGCACGCGATGTGCACAACCGTTGCTCTGACGGACACATTCCAGCGCAAACGCCAAGGATCTTCACTACAAACCATGAAGTCCCACAGTTTTGGCCCCCAGAGTATTTTCATTCCAGTCATCAGGCTGCAATTGATCGGAGAACTGTTTGGGTTGACTGCCCAAACAAGCTGTTCAAGGACAGGGAAGCAACGTGCAAGGGTAACAACGTAACGTTACGAAGCGCCATCCAAGGGAGGTGTATTGCCCCCCAAAAGTGTGTAACGCAGGTGGTCAGCGAGGTTCATTGAATCTCCTTTGAATGGCCCTTCCCAACGTTATGTTTTGGTTGTTGGAAATTCCAAGTTGGAAAGTGTTTTTCTGGAATGCCTGGCCCTTCGCAACTTTACTTTTTTGCTGGAATGGCCCTTCTCAAGGTTGAGTTTTTTGTTACTGAAATTGCTTCCCACACTGTGCGGTGTTACATCTGATGTTTTGTCGCTGAGGCTATATTTCCAACATTATGCACTGTTAAATCTTGTGCTTTGTTCATGTTCCGTTTCCCTCCACAACTGCATTCCCAACTGGCGCTTGATCTTGGGCTGGGTATTCTCGGATTACCTGGCAAGGAGCCACAGGCTGATTCGGACGCCTGTGCATCCCATATGATCTCAGATACACCAGTGGCTGCAGCGGCTGCGATCTTGCGGCCAGATCAGGAGCCACAGGGTGAGTCGTCCGGAGCGGACGCCTTCAAGGCCCATAGGATCTCAGAGACAGCAGCGGCTGCAGCGGAAGATCTCTTGTGGCCGGATGACGATGAACTCAACGAGATGATGGAAGATTCATTTGATTTTTGAATTTCTGAACAGTGTATTCATATGCCAATTGCAGCATCTATCGTCTATCAACAGACGCCGAAGGCGCTACGCGAGAAAAGAATAGTGGTATTGACGTGAGGGCGCAATCGTGGGATGGTGGACCCGTATTTGTGATGTACTACAATCGTAGAAGTAGTTTTACCTGACACCGGTTCAGGGTTTCACCTCCCACAACCCCACTCAAGTCTGGTGGACACAATGTGAGAAAACCATACACTTTGACATTGGTTTTTTTTTTACCAGGGGATATATCTGGGACCCAACCGACACCATCGCGAGGTGTAGAAATTGCGGTTTGTAGATGAGGTTCCTTTGGTGCTTCAAATTTGAGGAGACCACCGATTCTGGTTCAAAGGAAGACAACCGGGCTATCGGATCGTGTTGCTGAGGTGCGGCCATTGCCCCCCATTCATTCCATGAGTCGAGCTGTGCAGTGGAAACAAAGAACGCCGGGGTGGCACACCAAACTGGGACGTTTTAGAGGTAGGAGTTCCACTTCCCTTCATTGGGCCCTAGATGTGTGTGTGTGTTGTGCACTATAGACTCCAGTCTTCTAACTGTTGCCTTCTGAGCAGTCATTTCCTTTTCATAGAGTCTGTCTCGAAGCTTGGCAGTGTCACAAACTCATACAATATAACACACGTTGTATGTTTGCACTCGTGCGCAGCAGCCAATCACGTTATGGAATGCTCCATGTTTCCCGTGCCTTGACCAATTTCGTTGTTCCGCAGACCTTCTCGGCCAAAGACAATTTGCCAACGGTCCAGCTACTGGCGCAGCGCACTCCCGCGTTTGTATATGTGCCCCGGTGGGGAAGAGCATGTCGCTGGCAGAATCACCGTGCGCAAAGAGAGCCAGAGTGCAGCAGTTGCAGCTGCTGTTGCAAGAAAACAGGCGTGAGCTGGCGCAGTGCCGGCAGCGTGTGGCGAGGTGGGCGGCCAAACGTGGTAATTTAGGCTTGACTTCAGCAGGACAAAAGGCAGTACTTGCTTGCTATTGCTTGTCAAACTACAACAGCGCCATTGCCACCAAGCTTGCGCAGCAACTCAGCGACTTGGAGAGATCTTCCCCCCAGTTTCCGTCAGAACCATTGGTCCAATCTCTGTTTCGAGAGACAAACCTTGGAGAGCTCCTGCGGCTGCACAGCGACGATGATGATTGGACAAAAGCCAGAAATGTGGCCGTTCGCTTTGTGGCAGAGGTGAAGACGGTGGACTATGTCCACTCGCAAAACAGTCTCCATGGTGTCGCGCCAACTTCGGCTGAGGTTTTTGCGCATTTTGCGCAGACACGCTCGGGCGGTTTACCGGAGGTACTCCCAAGCCGCGACTATATCAAGAAGTGGGCTGCTGGTTGGCGAAAACGCTTTGGCATCCGAAGGGCGGCCTTGCCCATGGCCATTCCAGCAGATGCACCGAGCTTGCGGGCAAAGGTGCTTCGAGTGGTGTCAGTATAGGTGGTCAAACCGGTCAAACCAAGGGGCCAAAAATGGGACCGAAAAATGGACCTGAAACAAGGTCCGCCTTGTGAAAAATTGTTTTCGGTTGCGAGGCAGCTTTGGGGACAGTTTTTGGCCCCGGATTCTTTTTTGAGGGTGTGCTTTGAATTAGAATGAATGGCTCGGAGGTGAAATGCTTCTGGAAGATGCTGGCGTTTCAGCGTGGTCCAGAGGCTTGTGATGGTCGTGAGATTTTGTATCTCAATGTGGATGAAACAAGTGTGCCCTACACTGCACGACCTGCTATTGGTTGTGTGATCAACCGCAAGCAGTACAAGGGCTCCGGCCTCCCAGCCGTGCCCCACGCCAAAATCCAGCCTGCCGGCAGGCGAGGTACTTTTACGTACTGCGCTGTTATTGCTTCAAATACAGGAATTCAACCAGCACTACCCCACTTTCTTGTGAGCAATGGCACCAGGCTGAGCAGCAAGGTAGTGAAGGCCTTCAAGTGCTTGCCGAAGACCCAATTGCAAGTGCTTCGCCGGAAGAGTGCGTGGGTTACCAGTGATTTGATGATCGCAATCTTGCAAGAAGTGGCAAAAGCATTAGAACCGTTTTTGCATCAATTTAGGCCGGTATTGCTCTTGGACGGGGCGCCAGCTCACGTTTCAGAGGCAGTCATGCGTGCTGCAAGAAAGTTGAACATTTCGCTGGTATATATTCCATGTGGAGCAACTAGCCTGTGCCAGCCTTTGGACGTCTATGCGTTCTCCAGCTTCAAGCAATACCTCCGCCAGAAATACCACGAGCACAGGCAGACAGCCACTGATGGCTTGCCATCGACTTTAGCGTGGCTGTGGCAATTAGGCCAGGCGCCAAGGCAATTTTTTTGTTCCAAGTCTTGGGCCAAATGTTTCCGCGGAGTTGGGGCCAGTGGCAAAGCCAGCGACCTCCACTCTGTACTTGCCTCTTTCATGGAGCACCCTACATGTCTCCCTGCTTCATCCAAGCCAACGTCAGAGGACGTTCGGCTGATATGGCCGCAGAACCGTCGCATGAAATACGCATATGCGTGTTTGTATGATGGTGAAGACTGAGGAAGCACCATGCAAAAAAAGTGCCCGTGCAGTCAATTCTGTATATACTTTTAGGGCGCCCGCCCCTGTACTCCGATACGATCCCGCGGACCCTGCCTGCGTCTCAGTGCCATAGGGCACTGCCAGCATGGATTCAGGTAAGTGGCCGCGGTGCACCTCGAAGCCCTCTTTGGTGAAATCCGAACTCACCAGAACTGCCGCCTGCTATGCATGAATGTGCAGTGGTGCAGTGGTGGGAACTATGGCTGCCTATGGATCTAAAATGGGAAATATACATGGAATCTACATCATGGCTTCCCCAAATGCTTGTGAATCGAACACGTCATGAAGACCTTGCTGTGTGATAACTTTTTTAGGCCGACCTCTAGGTCGGTGGACCTCGACCTGTGACCCGCCAAGTCCGGTCCCACTCATCCATAACTCCAGGAAAACCCCTCCTAATAGCATCCTTGCCGCTAGTAGCGATGCCCTTTGCTTCTAGTAGCTTTTTGTTCCTAGTAGCGATGCCAGGAGCCCCTAATAGCGTCCTGGCTCCTACAAGTAGTAGCGAAAAACCCCTCCTTGTCGGTGTTCTTCTCCAGGAAGCTCGTCAGCTGCGGGGTGAAGGCCGTGCACATGGGGCACCACTCGCCCGCAAAGTACAGCGCCACCGACTTCCCTCGGAAGGCCTCCCCCACGCTCACCTGCGCCGTCGCAGGGTCGCTCCCTGTAGTTGGATATGGACATGGTATTGTAATGTAGACATGTACGGTAGTAGTTTGATATGGACAGTAGTAGGTAGTCCAGGTAGTCGTTATATATTGGATTATATTGGTGAATCTGAATTGCTTTGGTGCTTTGGCCAAGCTTTTATGGGCATTCCAGCCGTGAGCGAATGATGATGATCCAGCTGAAAATGCTGAACGACTGGGAAAGAAATACAGAACGTCCCCATCATCTCGGTCCAAACTCCTTCAAAGCTTGCAGTCCAAACTCCTTTCAATCACACCTTCCACAATCTCTGAATGGATTGGCACATTATTCGTGTTCTTCCCTTGAACTCCAAAACTCCTCCAGACCTGATTTCATTCCGAACCTTGGGTTGATCCTAATAACTGCAACAGCGGATGAGGATAGTCGATAGCCTTAGACAACATAATAGCAATGGTTCATGACCTTTACCAAATGCTACGGTGAATAAGATCTGAACCCTACTGCAAACACCCCTAAGCCTATTCTGCCAGCAACTCTTGAAACAGCATCCATCTTGACCAAACATCAGGACGGAGTGCCACCGAGCAGCCCCAATATAATAACTCTTCAACAAACATGTTTTCATCAAATCAGCAGCAAGATTCAGCAAGTATCAGTTACACATCATTCAACATTCATTGACAAAACATCCAGTCAAGCTACTCCTTCAAGAGCTTTCGCAAGCAATAGAGACTCTGGTTGGTGGTGTCTACATGCAAGATAGATTGTTCACATGAGTCAGTGACACTATAGTCATTCGAGGTCTCGAGGTAGAGGCTTATATTGCATATATTATATATATACATATTTATATATGTTTGACTTCCCTAATTTATGGAACAACACACATTCAAAGCCACCATCCATGACCTGCCTTACCTGCCTTCCCCTTCTTCCCCGTCCACGACGAGGGTCCTCCCGTCCCGATCCTCTTCCGCACCTCCTGACCCTTCGAATCCAGAAATGCTCCCAAACCTGGATTTGCTGTCCAGGAAGTCGGGAAAAGGAATGAACGGCATTCGACCGTCGCCTTGACACAGGTGTGTCCCGTCCATGACTGACACGGGTAGATATTCAATTATATTCAAAGGTTAGGGGATTTAACAAGTTCGGGAAAACAAAAACAATCACCTTTTCAAAACCAGGAAACTCACCGATCCACTGGCATCCGCCGCTGTACTTGCACCTGCCATGACGCTGCCCCAGGCACTTCGCCGAGGAAAGCTGCGGGGTGGCACGAAGCACCTGCATGGCATGGTGGATGAAGAATTTAAAGTCTCTGGTTCATCCAGCTCTGAGTCTTTGAACTAGGTCATGTCTTCCTGTCTTCCTGCTACCCCAGGCAGATCCAGGCAGTTCGGGTGATGTCGACGAAGGTTCGGGATGAGATGGGATTAGCGGTGGTTTCTCCGGTATACCGAGAGGTCATACGAGATGCTCATCCGGTCGAGCTGCCGTAGATCTCGATGCTTTCTCGGTAGAAGATGGTAGAGGTAGAAGCTCCCGGTCAAAAGAAAATACATATACATATATTTATATATAATATACATATATATATACATACATATACATACCACTTGTAAGGGAAACAAGAAGCTGAATAACATCAACAATGTCCTCTGTCATTCGCCTGAGCTCGTCAGTTTGTCAAGCTGGGTCTCCTTCTTCCCACCAGTGCACACTGAGACAGCGGAGAAAGAAGATCCACTTAAGCCGCAGCTTTAGATGGGATCTTGAGAGAATTTGTCTTGAGTCCTCTGAGTAAACATGGAGGAGCATCCTCCCCTTCCAAACTCCGGTGTCCTGTCCTTCTTGAGCCAGATAAGTCTCTCCTGTCCTCATCCCCGCTTCGTTCATCCTCCACATGGAGGCATGGAGTGAAAACAAGGCTAAAACAACCACCGGGAACATAGTGAATGTGAAACATGGTCCTAAGCATTCGGACGCCAGTTCCGATCAGGAGGACGCATGTGTCCGCCTGTAGGTCACTGCCGGGGCCAGGAAACCCGCACAAAGGGTGAGCGCTCGCACACGAGCAAAATTGCACCGGCTAAGATGCGACATGGGATTCGCTTGAGCCGAGGGTGGTTTTCGGGCAGCGAGAGGGGCTGAACGATGGAAGATCTCGTGACAGGGGCCGGGGTTGAACAACAAATGGAGGCAGCAGCTGTAGAATGTATTTTCCAGTAGCCTTTTGTTCAAAGGGGTTTGCCAATATTGGTGGCACGCGTCATCATGCGATATCTAGAGTTCATGTTCATGTGGCTTGAGGCCAAATCCGCAGAGATCTGTACTTTCTTGCATGCACAAAGGCGAATCTGGCCTGTACACTAGTGACTCTACTAGTGACTGGACTTCCCAACAGGTACTTGGACAAACCAAGCCCACATAAAAGTGTCTCCAATCACCATCTCCGCGGAGATGTGCATGTTGTACAGAGTACATGCTGTATAGAACAAAAAGATGCCCCACCCGCCACACGACCCTGCCAGCCAAGGAAAACACCTTCTTGAAAACATGTCCCACACGTGTCCAGGGAGGTGTCTCGAATCTCCCAATGTGGGGTGACCACCGGTGTAGCGGTTTGGAACGGTGAGTCCTTCTCTCCCAGCAACTCCAGCAAGTCCAGCGCCGCGCGCGCTTTGGCCAGTCCTGGTGATGCCGTGCAATGCGCGAGAGACAGGTGGCTGGTGGATGGTTGGAAACAAATCACCCACTCTACATTTTGGAATGTGTGAGATATTACATGGCACTGATTGGGTGGTTTTGATTGGGTTTCCTCTTTTAACCACGCCCCTTTCAAGCACCGACTTGAGTGTGGCCCAAGTTGTTCTCCAGAAACACTCATCATCCAAACCAGAAAAGAGCACCGACCAAGCTTGAGGGTTTGGATGTTTGGTCGCGCAAACAAAGACGACATAAATATGCCATACCATGGTGTGTCTGACATGTAGCAGCGTAGAAGCTTCGGACATTCCCTGGAGAACATGTGGTTGTGCAAAAGAACCAGCGAGCAAGCGAGTGGAGAACCTCTTTGATCCTCGCAGCGACCAATCGACCAATACGATACGATTGGTCGCTGACCCACCTCTTACACTCAAAAAATACTCACATGGACCCATTCAGAATGGCACTCCTTTTAAGACTGTCGGTGTTCTTTTAAACACAAACACTGTCAGTATCTGTGAGTGGTTTTCAGGGTCAAGGACGGTCGGTTTGACCGGGGTCTCGACCAAGCAGGGGCAACACCTCCAGTGGTCCCAGGGGACCTGTGACGTTGAGGAAGTCCCAAACACGGCAACGTGCAACGCAGGCAGGTGTGAGGTGAGGGCAGGGAAAAGGTAAAGTGCACGGCATGCCTCGCGAAAGGTTACAGTGCACGGCATGCAGGAGTTAATTCCTGGCATAGAATTGGACTGCAGCAGCAACCATGATAATATGATTATGATGTTATTCGTCTTTTTTGGGTCTGACAGTCTTATCCTCCCTCGAACGGTCACAGCGAGTAGACTCTGTCCTTGTCTCCAGTTGCCATCGCTAAAACACGACAGCGCCTGCCTGGCTACATCGTGCGCTTTTCCATCAATCCAATGGGTTTACTGACCCTAGGCCCTAGGGGTCCAACATGCTCCAACCACATCGCCAGGTTCGGTGGTTGGGGTGGGTGGGTGCTTTCGGGGGGTTCTGTGCCGAACCTGAGGATAGACAGGAGCCCTAGCTCTTTTCAGTCCCATTCGCTGACGAGACATGCTTCGGGGAACTCCCGAGCACCACGGAGACTCGCTCCCTCGGTGGCCTCCGTGATCGGACCTCCCTCCATCTCGCTCCAGCTAAGCTATCCACCACCGGAGGGCCACAATGGACTGAAGGGACAACGGAGGTCCCGTTCATCTATGTCCTTTTCACTGATTCTTTCCCTGTTTGAACCTTCCCCAGGCACATACAAAAACCTTTACGTCGTCTAGTCGAATCTATTTGGGAGACCATCACTTTTCCAGATCTTCTTTCGAACACCCAACACTCAGCCCCACGCCAAGCCCTATGCCAAGCCACTCCGTCGCTTTGGTCGCAAAGCTCCGCCGCCGCGCTGCTGCGTCGGCCATGCGCAGTGGCTTTCACGGTCGAACGTGACCATCCGATGGCGGCACACACGGAGGTGGTGGGAGTGTGGGAGTGGGGGGGCGAGTCTTCCTATGGAGATGATCAAGAACCAGGAAGCTAAGGAACCATGTTCGCTTCCTGAAGGCTTTTGAATGTTGCAAGAATGTTCAGTGTTCATCTTGCAGTCATAGGCTGATTTGGGTCCTAGATCCAATTGCATGACTCTTGACTCTGGCAGTCGATCTAGCAGTCGAGGTTGCAAAGAAATAATGTTGGATCCTGATTAGTAAAGGGCCCCCCCCCCTCAAACAAACAGGGGTACATCTATAATAAACTATCACCAAAACAAATCTGGATTCCTGGTGAGGGATCTTTTGTAATTGATTGTAGTATTCATTATCCTTTTGCTTTGCAGCCTCAGATCTTCAGCTCAAGAGAAGCCCCAAGCTCTCAGCTTCTTCCTCAGCTTTCATGGCTTCCTTCTCAGATGAAGTCCATGTGCATTGGAAAAAAACTTTTCACAATAGAGGTCCCAAAAACAAATTTATTATTGAGGATCAGGTGCCTTCCTGGTCTACTACCTTGAAAATTTGTTTAGGAGCAATGTTTTATAAAGGGTTTAATTGGGGAACTGGTGGTTTTGGTCAGCTGTCAGTTTTGAAGACTAGAGAAAGCTATATCAGCTAATGAATCATAATCATTGGCCTCAGGAGCTAAGTAAAGGGATATTCCATGTGCATGTTTTCCAGTGGAAAAAAACTTTTCACAATAGAGGTCCCAAAAACAAATTTATTATTGAGGATCAGGCGCCTTCCTGGTCTACTACCTTGAAAATTTGTTTAGGAGCAATGTTTTATAAAGGGTTTAATTGGGTTCAGAAGGAAGGGGGGGGGAGTGCAGGTGGACAGGGTTCAGAAGGAATTCAATCCCTGATTTATTGGGTTTCCACTATAAAAATTTAGGGCAGCATTATAGAGGTACCATTTTTCAAACAGGGGGTCTGAATAATTTTGGAAAAATTTAGCATTATAGAGGTACCCTTTACTAATCGTGATCCAACATTACTCAGAGTGAAAAGAGTTGAGGGGCTGTTAGGATGTGCGTGCCTTTTTCAAATATATAGTAGCCAATGACTCTTTGAGGTGAACAGGCACTTTGAGGCTACATCCGGTACCCACTGCTTGGACCATTTTTGGAGAGAGTCTGTTATGAATTCAAGCCGGTCACAAAACGCCTGGCGTTTGTCCTCGCATGGCCAGGTGGGAGTTTCCTATCATTTCCAAGGCTTTCGTTTTGAGACTGTTCAGTCTGCGAGGCCGTCATCATCGGGATGAAACCTTCTGCGCTCCAACGAAACGCCAAACCAAACCTGCGTTCGGCTTGACCCACTGTGGTGGTCTGGCGCCAAACACCCCAAACCATGGAGGCGACAGGATTTATGGAGGCGACAGGTTTCCACCCGAACAACCAAAAGCCAATGGTTGCTTCAAGATCTTGCAATATGGCCAAGCTGCAGCTGGAGATCCTCTTAACATCAACATGTCTCAAAAGCCCCCGTGAGAACGGGTTCATGATCCCGGGGCTCCTTCATTTCAGCCCTTGAAAAGGCCTCGAACATCTTAGAGGAAGAGTCTTTAAAAGCGTAACTGGAGCGTCGTGACGCAGAGATCGGAGTCTCCCAGCTTCACTGAAGATGTCGCATGATGTCACTATCACAGACGCGCGTTCGTCATACGCAGGTTTTGCGCAGCGCCTTCATGTCATGTCCCCAAAAACACACACACACACACAACTTATATACACAAATTTAATGGCAAACTCCCACCCACACCGCCCACATCACCTAACCACAAATTGTATCAATCCTACCAGAGTTTAGGCGAACACCAAACTTAACTTCACAGGAAGACCAGGGAGCGTCCCTTCCTGCAACTTCCAGATAACCTCTAGACTCTAGTCATGAGTTGATAGCAATTCCCACCCCAAAGCCGTACAATACGTATAAAAGAAGATCCGATCGTGACCTGCTCTTACTGGGGACGATGGGAGTCTAGAACAGTCGACCGATCCGATCGTGACCCATCAGCGGGATCACTGAGATCTGCTGCGGAATCTGACGGCCACCCACCAATTCCTCGCAAGACCGGTCATGCCGAACGGTTCGGCAAGACGGTCGGTCCGTTTGTAGGCCGAAGTACGTGGAGTGTCAGTTTGTACGCCGTGAAGCCGACTGGTGCTTAGTAAAGGATAAAGGAATGGATCCTGAGGTATCTACAGGGGTGGTTCGTTCCCTGCCCTATGAGTCGCACGAGTCTGGAAGGAGGAGTACCATGAAGTACCACCAGCTTCGGGCCTTGGAGTATTCAGAAAAAGTCCTCACCATGAAGGACGATGGCAACCTCTAGATTCCACATCAAATTGAAGCCGGACTAGATCTTCTGTGCATCTTAGCCGTGCATCTTGTGTGCTTCGCGTAAACAAAACATGTGAGTCTTGGATTTGCTCAATAGGAGCTGCAAAAAAGAACCCCTCCCCCCAAAAAGGTGCCAGCGCATTCACATGGATTCACCCGATCAGCAAAGTCAGAATGCTCCGCCTGCCCCTACACAGACACGAAGAAGAAAAGGTGTCGAGTTTCTTCCAGGCTAGACGCGGAAAACCCGCCGTGTCTTTTTCGGGCTCGGCCCCCTGCCGTGCCCCAACGAATCAGCTGTATTTGAGCTGGGGCACGTGGTACGGATTCACCATAGCTGAAGATTGCTGTGAGGTAAAGGCTGGCGGAAGAGGCCTAGACACGAGGCATTCAACTTTCTGGGCATTTGAGCACCCAGGTGGGATAGTGAACATGCTCATTTGTGGTTGTCTTTGTCCGTGCAGGTGTTGCCAGTGTCTGATGGAACAGTTGATAGCTCTACAGGTACAACGGGTTATGTATCTGAGAATCATGAGTGAGCTATAATGGATTATAAACCAAATTGTATACAGATTCTAGTTGCAGGATATCTTCTGTACCAGCCACTGTATGTGTTGTTCTCTGCGATTCGTGCAACTCCTTTCACTTGGCTTCTGGATCTGCTTGACTAGGGAGACCCTCCCTCGACTAGGGATGTACAACGACTTGAGCAACTTGAGCAACTTGAGCAATTTCCCCCAAGCCGCGAAGCCGCGACACAGGATCGTTTGATGCTTTCTGAAACACCCTTGCCATCTACTTGCCGACTACCCCTCCCGTACCTCTGGCTACGTGTGAAAGATCATGAGGCGGGTAACCAGAAAGAAGTCCTATATTACAAAATAATGAATCATGTGCAGTTAATAAATGTTGGATAACCCCGATATATATATATATATGAAAACTGGATATCAAAGTTGCAAGTCTTCAACCTGTACCTAGGATCATGGATATAATGATGGTCATGTGAATGGACAAAGAAGTTGGAGGTGGGTTGAAACAATCAGAAAAGGGAAGATGTGGTATAAATAAATAGATAAATAGATATATATATATATATATATTTGGTTTGTCCTATATTACCTGAAGCAGTCAGCAAACAGTTCAAAATATTTCAGAGAAAGGCCTGCAACCGAATCATCATCATCCACCGTTACTGGTAATAGGATAGACTCCATGTATATTGCTATATACATTTATAGACTCCGACTACTACTACTACTACTACTACTACTACTACTACTACTACTACTACTACTGTTTGACCGAACTTCCAGGCCACAACGGAACGTTGTGGAGAACCAGTTCGGGAAAAGGAACAGAACCGGAAGGACCGTTCGGTCGGCAACGAACTGAGTTTGCTGTACATGTTGGTGGTTCAGGGGGTCAATGTAGGTAAATATTCCATGCGGGCGAGAGTATGATAGCTGTGGTCTTTATCAGGGGCAGTGAATCGAATCCAGTTTGTTCAAAAGCTTCACATCCTCTCCACCCCAAGACACAGGTCCTGGGTCTGGGCGTGTCCTTCACCAAGCCGCCCTCAGAACCTGGAAAAGGCAAGTTCATCCCAAGGAGAGAGCTTGATGTCGAAAGAACCACAACTGCCAGTTCCAGGTTGGGTGGTTTTGTCTCGTTTTGGCGTGTTACTTACAGTCCCTTACTGTAATCATGGAAGCGGAGCTTCAAACCACCTGTTTAGGGGCCGGTCCTTAACCATGATTGTTACCAACAATTGGACCGTCCCAAAAACCACCTAAAGAGAAGGTGCGGAGGATGACTCTCCAGCTCGGTCCACTCGCCCGGTCCACCTGGACCTCCGGTCGTGGGTGTGACGCGGTGAAAGAGCACGGAGACAGAGACTCAGAGAGGGATACCATGATCCATACATATCCATCGCTATATCCATCAGTGGTTACGACCCCCAGGCCTTCAGGCATTCAGGCTTTCAGGCAGTGGTTATGATATGAGATCCATAATATGCGCAGTGCTTATGAACCCGCAATTCATCATCAGGCTGGCAGGCAAACTGGCACAACTGGACCCTAAGAGAGAAACTCTATGATCTTGAACTCTTCCCCCAAAGTCCTCTCATTGAACTCTTCCCCAAATGTCTTCTCTTTTCCAGAAGATCGTGGAACCCATCCACCCCATCGTGGCACCCATCCACCCCTCCCCACATTCAGCCACCCATCCACCTCGCCTTCCTGTCGGTGTCGGATCTCCTTCACCATCTGCAGTGCGGCCTCGGTGCCCTCCTCGTCCCCGATGCGCCGGAAGGTGCTGTGAGCCACCAGCGCCGACTGAGCAGGAGAAGGGGACTGAGGGAGAAGGGTCTGGCGGCCAGGCCGGGGTGAAGCTGAACTTCAGGAATGCAAGGTGGGGAAGTGGGGAATCATAGAGGAATCTCTTGGACAGGTTCCTGATTTTTTCAGGCGTTTTCTCCATTTAAGTGTCCATTTGGGGTCAGGTACGGAGAAGGAACAACCATGCGGCGGCTAAAAACACTTCTGGGCATGGCTTCTTCCATCGACCGTTCTGATCTGGTACATCCTGGTCTGGCCGGCTTCGACGAAGGCATCATGCCGGTCATGTCTGCATAGCCCTTCTTCGGTTCAGTGCTTTTGGGAAGGTGGAGATGTGTGATGGGAGGGTCAGCGGTCAGTTCCTGAAACGAAATCCACCAGGAAAACAACCAAGACCCTGACCGGAAAAAAGGAAACTAAAAACTTCAAAGGAATCAGCATGAACCGACTGTACAAGACCCATGACAAAGAATGCTTCCTGTTCAAAGCATCTGGATCGAATGATTTGGATCGAACAACCATGGCCATCAGGCAATGTGACCTCCAACTGTGGGAAAAGGCCGGGGAAGCGGCGGTTCCAACATGGTTCAACCTTTCTCCACCTTCCCTAGGGCTCCAGGTGCCTCCTCAGAAGGTATTTGGACCCTCCAAACCCACCCTAAACACCTTCTCAGAAGGTATCTGGAGCCCTAGGGTTTCTCTTACTGTTTGATCTTTTTGCCCTGGACGAACGTCCCCTCCTGGACTTCTCTATGCTTACTAGCTGATGGCGCTCGGTGCCACAAGTATCAATCCAATGAAAATTATGGTGCAGCGCATTGGATTCGATGTGATGAGTTGCGAACGACGCGGAAAGCAGCAACAAAGGACATGCACGGACTGACTTCCCAATTCCAAAGCTTACGGTTTGTTGATTTGGTTCCGGTGTTGGTCCCAAAGTGTCTCGGTCTAAGCCGCAGGCATGAAGGGCTCCATCGTATTGAGGTACTTCGATTTCCTTTGGAAAGCTCGTGGGACGGGTCATTCTTGGAGCATTCTTGACTATACTTTTCACGAAATTGGATGAATAGAACTGGCCAATCTCGTGGTACACAATCTGACATGAATCAAAAGCCCCCACAACTTTCGATCGAGTCGATCGACTTAAGGCGGCTTTTTTGGCGACGAGTCGGCGAGTGTTCAAAAACATGTCACCAAACACAACCCGTCTGGGACTGACTGGCAAATATATATATATATTATATATAATATATATTATATTGGGGCATAATCGTGGGATTGTTGAAAAGGGGTCAATGTACAGCAAGAAGCTACGAACGTAACAAGGGCATCGCTACGAACGGAGCAAGAAGATACTAGTAGCTACGAACGTAGCTCTTGGCATTGCTACTAGGAGCAAGATGGCACAAGAAGCTACTATATACCAGTCCCATCGCTCCTTCGAGATCACGCTGGACTCTTGACCGGCCACGAGCTTGGCGGGTGACCTCTCCGACGTCGTCTCCACCGATCGGCCCGCGAGCGAAGGCGAGCGACTTAAGCAACGGGGTGACCATGCCACGACTTGATACTTGAAAAGGTGTGTTACCCCTCGACTCTTGGGTTTCATACCTAGGGAGAGAAGTGTGGCAAACCGCAATCAGACATCAGGAAAAGTACGCGTGTTCCCGATTGTGTGTGTTTGATTTTTGTTGCAACACGAAGCAATATCTTCCACATCAACAACTTACCCAAATCATAGTTATACCTAGGTATTATATATATGCCTATATTGAGAACTGGCTCTCCAATTCATTGTTGGCACTCCTCATCAAACAAGATTCATGGAATTCTCCTGGTGGCTATCCCCTGTGGGATGATCATGGGCATTCCGTCGTGATCGACCATCGGAGCATGAGTGTAAACAGTTCGATCCCGGTCCCGGACCAAAATCACAAAACTGTTGGAAATCCAAAACTGTTTACACTCAGTTCATGAACTGATGACGGACATCGGAACCAAATAACCAAATTCACAGATCGTATTACTGTCATGAAGTGAACGCCTTGCAGCGGTGAATGGGGTCCTTTCGTTTGGGAGGTCCTTCCCAAGGCCGAAGGACCGAAGGACCGAGGCTGCTGGTGAATGGTTCCATGCAGTTCCCAGGATGGAACCCATGGTTTCACCTCTCCAGGTTTCAGCCCTGTCTACGGCCTGTCTCTATATATAGGACTCTTGGGGACCATACACCCCCCTCGTTTGAATTGGAAATCCTCTTCAAATGGAGGGTTTATTCATCAAGAGTCTACATAAAATCACAACGGAGAATCCTCCAAAGCGAGCCCAAGCGAGCCCAAACGAGCCAAAACGAGCCTTAAGAGGCAAGCTGCATAGAGCAGTCCTGCCCAGCCAACGCCTTGCCTAGGTTGTGGAACACAAATCCCGGAGATTAAGAACCAAATCCGATGAACACATGACAAAAGGCTTAAAAGGCACTTCCTGCGTAAAAAAATGCTAAACAAACAAACTGGAAGCATGCAACTGCACCGCCCTGTTTATCCCTGTTGGGTTAGGGGAAAGATCTGAGGCCACCGCCCATCCTTCAAGGTGCCGTAGCAATCATAAGCTTTGGTCACCTCATAAAGTCTGGTGGCGGAGCCAGTAACCCATTGTCCATCACCATCCAGTGACGTCTGGAATAGGGCTTGGCACTTTCAACATGGAAGACGCCTCAAAATGGATGAGGTCCTTGTTAATAGCTTTGGTTTAAGATTGATCAGATTGCAGGTTTATCCTCCTTCATATATATATATATATAAGTAATTTCACAATTCAGACCATCCATGTATTGCTGTATGGAATAGTTTCAGTTATATACATACATCATTTACCCCATCTATGATCCTAATGTATGATAATGTATGTACCTATTCAATACATGGATAGTCTGAGATTAGTTTCTGTGAACTGCTACACCCCGACACACGCCGACCTTACTTGCTATAAAGGTCAGACCCCTTTTCGGAGAATTCATGCCGTGTTGGACCATTGCCATTGTGTGTTGATGATCAGAAGTGGCGGTATTCACTGCAGATCATTGCAGGTGTTGCAGGAAGCCAGGTGGAATGAAACTATGAAACTTAAGCAATTGGGCTAGAATCAATGGCAAAACACACGGTTCGCAACCCATCCCTGTACACACCGGGGGCAGAGCTGCATCCAGTGTTGGCCACATAAATCATTGAGATCATCGGCTCACGAACCAGGCAGCACCAGTCCGTATGGATCCACACACCTTCTCGGAAGCTAATTGGAGGCACTGTTATGTAGGTTGGGAGGGTCCAAGTACTTTCTGAGAAAGTATTTGGATCCTAATAATATACCCAGACAATCAGAATCCATGGCATGTGGATGAAGTGAAGCCCACAACTCTCCTCCAAACCCAACGTTGGAGCCCCTAGCACCTCGTTAATGGCCGCATGAACGTTGCCCGCCTGCGCGTCTGAGACATTGCAGAGGGTCACGTCCCATACTCTTCTGCAGGTCAAAACAACACGACACAGGACAACGACATCTGAGAACTCGACTTTCGAGATGGGGTTGACCCCGTGGACCATCACCAGGACCAGATTTCAACACAGAATCCTCGGCGTTTGTGGATGTCTCTCCAGGTGTCTTGTACCCCCGCCTTGTGACCACCCGCATGAAACCCGTGTAGCAACAATTCAACATCAACTCCGAGATCCCAAAATGCCTCCCACCTCGTCATCAAACACCTGAGCCTGTTTCCATAATGAACTGGCCGTGATTATAGGGAAGCCTTCCCAGGCGTTCCGACCCCGTGGGTTCGGTTCGGAACATATCCCCACCTACCACTCCAAGCCCATGTGGGATAGATCTCCCTCAAAACAAAAGCCTTCCATGAGGATAGGGGCTGGCCTCCCAACGTTCAAGTACACATTGCTTCCATCCATCCATCCATCCATCCATCTCCGTCCCCGCATCACCTCCCCACAAGCCGGCGCCTTGAGTTGGACCTTGCCGAGCAAGAACTTGGCGTCCGCCTCGTTTCGCCTGGGACGGTGGATTGAGCCGAAGTCGTGGCCAAGCAGTGCCAAGACGAGACATCCGCCGCTTGGAGAAAAACGGCAAAACCAGTCTTGTAGACCCTGCCCTGGCGCTTGCTGTTGAGGTTCGGGAGTGCCCACTGCGATCTGGAGCTTGCTGTTGAGGCCCGGTAGTGCCCACTGAGATCTGGCGCTTGCGCTTGCTGTTGAAGTCCGGTAGTGCCCACTGAGATCTGGCGCTTGCTGTGGAGGTCCGGTAGTGCCCACTGAGATCTGACGCTTGCGCTTGCTGTTGAAGTCCGGTAGTGCCCAGTGAGATCTGGCGCTTGCTGTTGAGGTCCGGTAGTGCCCACTGCGATCTGGTGTCGAGGCGAGGAGAAGAGGAGGAGGAGGAGGAGTGCCGGGATCCTCTTCTAAAGTTCTAAAGTATAACAACTCTCGACTGACAGGTGGAGAAAATTACCGTACATACCAGCACTTTCCGTTCGTGGACTCCAATGCAAAACCCTATACTACTTGTGGATCTCCATTGGACACCCCTTTATTGCAGGTCCAGGTACAAGAACTGAGAGCTTTTGGCTATTGTTGGATACTGTATATGTTGTATTCAACCAACCGAGTTGCTCACCCATCTCACCGGTCTCACCCGTTTCGCACGAGGCCCGGTTATCACCGGGGCCTCCCCAGGAGGGACGGGAAGACTCGGAGAGTGTGAAGTACCAGGACTATCCTGTCTGGGTGTCCTGGCTGGACTATCCTACACGACTTGGAGATGGACAGGACACAGGAAAGCTCAGGAAAAATGTGGTCAGGAGTCAGGAAAGCTCTTATTTTCACGGAAACATGTGGTCTTCAGTGTGGTCCTCGGCCTGGAAAAAACCCAGGAAAAATGATCAGGAATGAGGATCCAATAGGCTCCATATCTTAAAGGATTAAAGGGCCAACAAGCACATATTGCATCATCCTTTCGAAAGCTTAGATTCCATCCACAAACTTCTTGGATTTGCTGTCCAGGAAGCCGATGAAAAAGGAACAGATTCTCCAGGTTAAGGGATTCACCCAGTGAACTGGGAAAATCGAACATCACCGCTTCGCCCTTGCAAACAACCGCGTGGGTACACACCCAAACGCGTCGAAAAACACCGCGTCCCGAGTCCCACCGGTTGTTGGTCGCCAGGAGGATCGAACTGGCCGCCTGCGGATCGTCAATCTGATGGGTCTCATTGATGACCGGGCAAGTGATCGGCATAGATTTCATGAATATTCATGGATGACACCTGGGCTGAAAGGACCTGAACATCCTTCGTAACTGGGCTAGAGTACAGTCTCATACCACCCTCTAAGCACTCGTCCCATGGGGTCTGCATACCTTTCTGAGGGGGTGATAGAACGGGAGACACGCCCCCGGCTTCAGCGGGTCCAGGCTGAGGAGCCGTACCGAAGCGGAAACGTACCATGTGGCTCCGTGGAAGTCCACGGTCCGAACGAGCGAAGGGGTGGATCTGTTTAGATAGGCTCACTGGGGGGCATCGCTACGAACGGAGCGATCGGACGCTACAGTACTAGGGGCTGCTGGTCTTAGTACTATTACTAGGAGCATTCTTGCTACGTTCGGAACATGCACCTTCTACCGACACCATCGAAAGGGAAACAACATGATCTCCCCTCCTGGACAAGTTTGGCAAAGGAAGCCTTCTGGATGAAATGCTCAGTTGGAGCTTGATAGTATTAAGTAATTGTATTTATAGTTAACGGCCCCGGAATAGAAAACCACCAACTAAATAGGAACTCTCCTTGTTTTTTTGGCTCGATCAACAACATGTCACACCAACCTGTCTGTATGATCTCGAAAGGGGTGAATCCATCGGCTTTTGTGCGATGGCCTTTGCGGTCACCCCCAAAGTCTCTCCGAAGTGCGGAGAAAAACTCCAAAGTGCTCAAGACAAATCCCAAGCCTCAAAGGAATCAAACGCCTCTCAGAATTCTAGATCGAACGTCGTATTTTTTAGGATCCCCGCTACACAGCATGGTTTGTGGGAACCTACAAGGACTCCACCCATTGAATCAGATTGAACTTAAGAAAAGCCATTACTTTGCCGGAAAGCCATTACTTCTCCTCCAGACCCCGTATCGTACGGGGTCGACCCCCCTATGGGTACGGGCTCTGTTCGGAACATGTTCCAATAGTTGCAAGATCCAGGTATGCTGGGTTTATCTGGCTTCCATGACATATAAATACATGATGTGTCGCACAGCAGCCAGCATCAACCATTATATGCCATATATGTCCCAAATCTCGGGCGCTTCACTTGTGGCTGTCTCAGCTGCCACCGGTGGATGGACCCGCCCGCCTTCGCTTTCAAAAGCATGTCCCGCGGATTCGCCCGGAGGCCCTTCTTCTTGGACTGTGACCAACCCAGCCTGGGACGAGGGCCATGGATTTCCGGTTGAACAAGTGAAATGTCGCTGAAGACGAACAAGTGAACCTTGAAAACCACCGCACCAATATGCGTGCCATTCTCAGGGTCCATGTGACGTTTTCGGGAGTGTAATTTTGAGTCTACCCTGATGAATCCACACTGACATACCCTGACCATCCAGAAGGATCCCCTTCGAAAAGTCTACGTGGCGCATGATGCATGCCACCCGTTCATTGGTTTCAGGCCAACATGCTTAGGAAAGATCGAAGCAATTCGAAGCTTCACCTGCTCCGCCCACCATCGCCCCCGCTCAGATCGCCTCCCATAGCAGGACACCTCCTTGAGACGTGCCTGGAAGGGGTCGGTGCGTCTGCAGTGGGGTCAGTGCGCGACGGCGTCGGCTTGGGAGGTGGGGTTGGGGAATCCTACACCACCCCAAAGTGAGGAAAACCAAGGCCTGCTTCACCCCTTGCTTGGGAGGAGACCCTCGGCTATGTCGCGTCTACATCCGACCCTCAGTCAGCGTCGTTCGCCAAAACACGAGAGACTCATCTTTGCCAAGTCTGGTCCAAGCTTTAATAGACCCAAAGCAGCTCCAAACCTCCACGGTAGTGGTGAGAAACCCCGAAAGCTGCAAAGCTGCTGGTGCTGGTGCTTCGTGGTACGCTTCGCGCTACCCGACGTGTGCTACTTCAGCTAATTCTGGAAAATAATACTAAAAATTGGCACTTCTAAGGAGCCTGAAACCTGCCCTAAAATGAGCAGAAGCCATGTAGGTGATACGTAGGTTCTGATATTCATAAGGCTGACCGGACGATGGTTCGGGAAATCGGACACGTCGACATGAAACGACCGATCCTCGAGCTGCGAGTTCCTTCCATTGGCGCAACGGGTTCTTGTAGAACCCCACCTACAGCAGCACCTCATCACAATCAGGTTGATTGATTGATTGATTGATTTGTGTTGGTTTGATGTTGCGTGTATTGTTTATGCTTTTTTTTGGTGTTTGTGTTTGTGTTCTTGTTTTGGTTGTTCTTTTGAAAGTACCCTCGCCTCGCAGTTCCAAGACCATGAAAAGAGTTCGCTTAACCTGGCTTTGCAGTGTAAAGATTCAAATCTGGTTCTTCGGCGTAAAGGCCGATTATCGCAAACGAGTCGGACTGTTCGCCCAGTGATCCTCACACAGCTGGTGCAGTGTGGAGCGATCACAAGGCGTTCAGCCGATTAAACCCATGCTGGGCCTGTGCAATTCCGGCGACTCTGAGAACTCATCTCTCCCCCTCAACTCCGTCACCCAATCGACATCGGCGCACCCGCTCCAGTGGCGACCAGTCAGACACATCAGTCGCATGTCTTGTCTTCACATCTCTTCATGCATTTTCGCCCCTCACACACACTCGGGGGATGTAAAGGCCCATGAAGCCATCATTCTCTCTCCCTATTCCAGCAAAAAAGCCTCTTCGCACCGCGTCTCCAAAAACGTCTCTTGCCCGGCCTCCAGCAACTTCTCTTCCACCTCACCTTCCAGCGCCTCTTCTGCAGTGTCCACAGCCTCGCGTCCAATACACAGAAAGAATAAACTGCTGCGCTAGCCGCTAGCCACTGTCCCAGTATGTTAACAGCTCGGTGTGTTTCCGGGTCAAACTACTTAGTTGATCCTCTTGTTTTGTCCCTTCCAAGAAATAATCACCAGGCGTGTTCCTCTGCACAAGGGCGTCTCCAAAACACCGCGCAGCCCACGATTCAGCGGCCTCGCCGTAGTTCCCCTTGATGAGATGCGCCTCCGCCAATGCGTGCATGGCCATCTTCTGCCTCGTCAACCATGGCCAACGGTGTACACTGACGGGCTGAAAAATGCTGAACCCTGATATAGACTCTTAATGTTATCATCAACTCAAGAGGTTTCAGAATGCAACTGGGAGAGGTTTTATTCAGGACGAGGAGCCACCCATAGGGAAAAGTAAAACCACCCTAAGCAAAACCAAGAGTTTAGTTGTCTGATGTAGTCTGTGTTCCTCCAAGTAATAGTAAATTCCTCAAAATACATCTTTTTCGTCTTCTTGTGCTAACATGTGCTAACCTGGGTTGTGCAAGGGTCCTCCAAGCATGGGCCGACTGGCACAATTCAACAAGAGGGAAGTGGTTGACATCCCCAACAAAGCCTATTCCGGGTCGAGGATAAATGATCGACACTCACGGCGCTGGGAGATGAAGAATAGCACAGCCACGAGTTGAAAGCTATACCAAGTTAACCTCTGAGATGAGTTGATCCATCTCAAAGGTGGGGAGAGGAACGCAACAAAGGGCTGCCGGTCCTGCTGCGTGAAACACGATGTGTCGTCACCATCTTTGATCGATGTGTTGTCGTCTTTACCCACCGCGTAGGTCTCGCCGCTCTCGACTAGGTCAATGTCGGTAGGTCTTGGCCGTCCGTCCGAGTGGACGAAAGTGCAGGTCAACAGCCGAGCTGGTGACCAACGACCGTCTTCGGCTGGTACTGGTGCCTGTTGAGTATATCCCATTCCCTGTAACAGTGGATGATGATGATGATGATGATGGATGATGGATGATGGATGATGGATGATGATGGATGATGGATGATAATGATGGATGATGATGAATGGATGGATGGATGGATGGATGGATGGATGGATGGATGGATGAATGGATGGACGGATGGATGGATGGATGGATGGACGGATGGATGGCTGGACGGATGGACGGATGGACGGATGGACGGATGGACGGATGGACGG
>CAXAMN010002225.1:1188401-1202183 GCA_963970005.1 Durusdinium trenchii
TGGATGGATGGATGGATGGATGGATGGATGGATGGATGGATGGATGGGGATGTGGATGTGGATGTGGATGTGGATGTGGATGTGGATATGGATATGGATACGGATATGGATATGGATACAGAAATGGATATGGATATGGATATGGATATGGATGGATGATGCTGGATGATGCTGGATGATGATGGATGATGATGGATGATGATGGATGATGATGGATGATGATGGAGGATGATGGAGGATGATGGAGGATGACGGATGATGATGGAGGATGATGGAGGATGGTGGAGGATGATGGAGGATGATGGAGGATGGAGGATGGAGGATGGAGGATGGATGATGGATGATGATGATGACGATGATGATGATGATGATGATGATGATGAGTGCACTGGAGCTCTAAGGTATGGATTCCACACTTCATCGGCAATAGCCTGGAGCTGGACAATGTGCCGTACGTTGTTTGTGCCTTGGCTTACCACTTAGGCGCCGACTCTTCTTCAGGTCACTATGCAGCAGCTCTCAAGGACAAGGAGATCTGGTGGATCTACAACGACTCGGATGAGCCCCAGCCTTTCAGGGAGCTCTCAAAGGTGGTGCTGGAGAACGTTTGCATGCTGTGGCTGACCTGCACGCCACATGGTGGAGCAGAGCTCGTCTCCTTCCCGGCCTACGAGGCTCCTGTGCTGACCAAGGAGGACCAGATCCAAAATGTGCTGAGAGACACCACACCGGTGGATGCATGGCACACTGATTGGCTGCAGGCCCTTGACTTGCTTGACACCAAGGTCTTGGTGGCACATCCCGAACTTTGTCATCGGCTTGTTAAGAAATGCATTTGCTGTCAAACGTGGCCTGCGGACCTGAATGGCCACTATGCAGTCCACCACCGAGACCTGTGGCTGGAAGCAGAATCCATGGAGCCCAAGTGTGCAGAGAGCTTTCTGGCGGCCGCCCCGGCCCGCTGGTGCGCTTGCCAGCCCTACCAGAGGCTCCGTGAAACGGAGCTGGACAATCACTCTTGTCCGTGCCTCAGGCAGTTCATATGCCTGCATTTGCTTTTGCGATCCACACAATGGCAGCGAGCTCAAGACTCCACACTAGCTCTGCTGCTAGGATCCAAGTTTGGTTGAAGGCCCTACGGGGCTGGCGGACCAGCCAACAAGGCTAAGGGTCCACGCCATCGCCGCACGGTGAGCGTTGAGAAAGAAAAAGATGAAGATGAAGATGAAGATGATGAAGATGATGATGATGATGATGATGATGATGATGATGGATGATGGATGATGGATGATGGATGATGGATGATTGATGATTGATGATTGATGATGGTTAGTAATAGTACAGGCCTGTCTCTACTGTTTACCGGCTGTCAATGGCAATGGGACACCCACGAGGTACCTGTACAATTGCAACTTTCTTCCGACAAGGCGACCACCTGACTCTGAAATCCGGGCCTCACAGCAACCGACATGCTCTGTGTGAAGCAGCAACCGACCTGCTCTGCGGCAACCCACCGGCTCATCCGGCGGCACAAATTTCTCTTCGGAGCTCCTTGCGAGCCGCATCATCAGGCGGCGAGCTTGTGGGGCCGTTGCTTGTGGCTTCGCTTGTACTTCAGCTGTTCCAACTCCAAAAAGCACTGGTTGGCGCTGTCATCCGGGAAGTGTGGCAACGCACTCTGCCCAATCCAACGGGACTTCTGTGGGTCCGGCTTCACACAAGTCAGTCACCAGCTTCAGCAAAAAAAAAGCAACCATAATCTTTTTGCTAGGGCACAGCTCAAGACACTTAAACAGACTAATACGGGTCGTTGACTTTCCTGTGACGGGCGTTGCCTCCCTGTTCAAGGTTCATCAAGGTTCGCGCGAACAACGGGACCCGGTGGCCTCTGCTGGTTGCCGGTCCGGCGGCAAAGGTCAACTGCTTCAGATGCGGTGCCAATCGCGCCATCGTATTCCAAGGCCTCCGCCGAGCCAAAGGCTGGACGGCGGCCATCCCTACCCAGACCAGACGATTGGGACTGGAATAGTTATATATCTACATTGGGGTCGTAAATTTGGTAAATGCTGATAAATGTACGTATGTGTAACTACTTCATACATGGATGGTCTGGGCTAGAACATCAATCGACATATGTTTTTTGAAAAACGCAACCAAAAATACACACCTCTTTGAAAAACGCAACCAAAAGGACTCTGTCATATTGAAACCATTCATCATATAGAAGGGAAGCCACAGAAAAGCTGCTTAACCAGTCTGGTTTGTTCCAAAAAGCACGCAAAATATCTGGTCCAAGGAGAAACTGGCAGGACAAGTCTGGTTTTGGTGAGTAACATAAGTTGAATGAGCGATTCTTTTCTGTTTGCCCGAAATTCACCTCTTGTGTTTATCGCTGTGTCTTTCCGAGCCGCCACACCATGCTGTGGCCATAGGATGCACTGATCAACACGGCGGAGCGCTCGTCCTCGTCTCCGGGCCTGTCAAGTCTGCGGAACCAGCAAAGGCGGGATGGATGGGGATGGTACTTCTCGCTTTCGCACGTGCACACCAACTATGGCCTACATGAACAAACAACACACACACAATCACACACACATTCCAAATGTGGGCTATATGATGTGCAGTCCCATGGGTCGCGTCTAGGCTTGAAATACCTGGACCTCGTGTGGCCGTATGGCCTATAGGTAAGTGACCTGTACAGAAATTTGGGATGGAGCTTTTTGAAGCACCGGGACCATGGGATCAACCTGCCAATCTCAGACCACCCACTCATGTAGACTGATTAAGAACCTCCCATTAATTTGTTTGAGGTGTTTCATTCCAAATGCAGCGGGGACCAAGAGTCTACATTCAGCCCACTGCAACCCATCGGGACCCGGACCGTCGCAGCAACGTCAACGCTTGGGCGGAGGAGGATACTGCCTGGACCGTGCTTGCTTCGAGCGACGCAGCCCTAATTCGAGGAACACCAAAGGCTGGAGGAAAGCTTCTCCGGACAGGCACCAAGGCGACCAAGGGATCGTCAATATGCTCTATATAGAGTGTATAAGTCACATTGGATTCGCTTGTGTTGGACTTCCATAAGGACCAGGAGGGCTTCTAAGCCGGTCTTTCACGGCCTTTCTACGGTCAAGACGACGCAAGTACTGAGACCCTTACATACCCTAGCCCTAGCCTTCCACCATCAAAGCGTTAACCTGGTTTTGTAACCTGGAAATATCCTAAAATCCATTGTAAAACAACAGTGCTTCGGTCTTCCACCCGTTCAAAACCGGCCAGGAATCCAATTGTGCAGTGTTGGTCCAGGAATCCAATGCGCGTCAGCTTCGGCTAAGCTTCTGCTCCGTCCGGCGACGATCTCCCAGAGCTCAGAGACTGCAGTATCCTTCGTGAAAGAACAACACCTGCTCTCGTGACGGGATTGGTGGGTGTTCTCCTGATGTTTTTCAATCTGGAAGGAGCATCAAAAACACCAACAGGTTCAAGATGGTTCAAGCAGTGCAGCAGTGCTGATTATATAATACTCCAAACACAAGGTTTTTCGCGAAGAAGATTCCGTCCTGGCAGTCGCCCCATCACCCACTGCAGGTCTTTTGCAAATCGACACAATCACGCGAAGACGAGCCATCCAGCCATCCATCGGGTCGAGAGACCCAGGCTATGCACGTACAGGTGGCGGATTGTAGACTATTGGATGAACGAAACCACTCATATATTATATATATATATATGGAGAGGTTTTACCATCCAAATGGGGAGTAAGGGGAGGTGTGGGAGCGTGCCCGCAAGTCCGTGCATCCAAATGGGGAGTGTTTGATCAATCAACAGTCTACAGTACACTCATATAACACATCACGTGGAAGTGGAAGTGTACCAGTACCCCTCTGAATTTGAAAAAGGTTTCATGTCTTCCTTTCGGGACCGGTGGGTTTCACCACGTTCATGTCTTCCTGTGCTCGAACGGCGAGTCGAGGCTCCACCGCTCGCGGGCTCCGGCCTCGCGCGGCTCGAGCCGCAACAAGTGCACCTTGGCCGTGAGGTGAAGTGCCTGGGAGCGGCAGAGGGCCATAAGGCGAGTGAGGCGACGTTCGCGACATCTTTCTGATAGAAGATCTTCTAATAGAATTCCCGGACATCTCAGAGTGAACAGATGTGGCAGGTGTTTTCATCACATGGGAGATCTACTAATCCCCAGAGGGTTCCTTCTTCCCCCATGAACCAAAACCACCCGATCCGCAAAAACCTTTGAAGGGACTAAGACTTTAAGACGATACACTGATAGACATCTAATTGCTAGACATCTTCACGCAAACCCATACACCTGAGCCAATTGCTGTTGCTCTTGCTCGAAGGTCCCACCTATCTACAAGAAGTTCACGATACAATGATATAGTATGATATAGTCTATCTATGTCTATCTAGCATTATCTAGCTAGTTTCGGAGGGATGCCCTCCTTCAGCTTCCACCGGCCTCCGCCTCCTCTCTCACCAGTCGTGCTCGTGCTAGCACGGAAGCTGCTTGCCGAGAAGCCTCAACTCCGAAGGTCCCGTGGTTTTGTCTGGGTTGTTCTGGCAATCTGGAGCTAAAGGAAATGGCAAAAGCATCACCCTAGAAAGTGAGATGGGTCATTTGGGATGAAGCAGCCCCAATGAGAACTTCTCTCACTCCTCTCATCGCACCCTCAACTCTCTAAAACAAACAGACGTCGCTTGCTTCACAAATTGGAGACCTTGTTTGGGGGATGGCGACTGTGGCAGCTCTCTTGACTTGCTCTTGACTTGTAACTAAACCATATAAAACGACCGCGAAATGGACTGTTCGGCACCCCTTGGAGTCACCAGGTGGTCACCGACCCCAATGGAGTGAACTGAAGTCCAGTTCGACGATTTTAGGCACCCAAGATCACAGGAAGTTCCTGAACTCGGATCACCAAGTCAGACCGTTTTAAAAATGGTCGACTGGACTGCCAGGGTAAAAAAAAGAAGACCCTTCTTTGACAGTCCCCGACCGCGGTCACCAATTTCTGGCCGGAGCAACGGCCAGGTAGACCAGTCGAGCTGGACCTGTGTTTTAAAGGGCACATCCTGTGGTCTTTACAGGTATAGTCTCAGATTGTCTTGAGGAACCAATAAGAATGAAGAAAAGGTTTTTAAGAAAAAACACACAAAACTTGCTTTTTCAGAAAGGGAATTGATTCAGCACCACAAAACCAGGTCGGGCACCTTCCAAATCAAGGAGCACACCTGTCAAGCCTGGCGTTCGAGTGGAATTGTTTGGTGCATCTTCCCCACGTTTTCCCACGTCTTCCAGACCATCCATGTATGGAATATTGATATCGGAATGGCCCAATTTATGGGGGATCAGTATCGGTACAACGGTATAATTCATATAACTATTCCATACATGGAGCAGGCTGAGATCTTCCCTTAGTGGAAAAAGGAGTAAAAACGAACCGCCGCGAGTACTTCAAGCGATCCACTGTGCCTGTAGCGCAGACTTCGTGTCACCCTTCTGCACACAGACCTGCGCAGAAGAAGGTGAGAAAGGCGGTTCACTGGAAACAAAGACCATCTCCCCTTTAGCCGCCACTTGGTAGAAACAAACGTTTAATGTGAAAGGAGATGTAATCCCCAAGCAAGTATGCAAGGGACACAACCAAGGCTTTTGCCCACCCCTCATCATGTGTCCGACTGCAAGCAAAGCGACAATGCTTGGAACATATGGGACGCGCCGGCCCTGTTAGGATCTGTTAGGGCTACCGGCAGGGTTCTGTTCACGTTTCACATCTTCAGCGCATAATTACTCCGGTGGCATTAGGCTAGGGGAAGGGTAGTAAGTGGTTCCAAGTAGACGGCTTACAATAAATGCTCAACTTGGCATAAATAAAACATTAGATGTGGACGCAGTCATGAAGACCTGTGATCTCTGCAGCATGCATGGCTTGGACCCAGTATCAACTCGTAAGCCAGGAAAGGCAAGTCTGTTGAGTTCCCAACCCTTTCGCCTTTCGCCTTCGTTTGTATTCCAAAAGCCCAGAGCAGGGACCCATTCTCTACGACTAACGACCCTGAGAATGGACCCGTGGTGACCCGTGGTTGACCCCGTGGGTGTCCGAAGTCAAGAAATCTGTAGGAGAGTACCCGGTCACCGTACCGCCCTTCAATGAGATACCGCTTACAGTATATAAGTGGTTGTTCCGAGACATTTGAGCTGTGGGTCAAAACCTGGAGCGCCAAAGTCTGCTCAACCTTTGGGTAAATTTCCTGGCATGGGGAATATGTCATCCTGGCTTCGCTTCTTCCAAGAGGAGGGTTGACCTGGTACCAAAACAAACACTGCTCGATCATGTTCGGTGACTTCGTCTGGCCCGTCCGCGCGTCCCGGTGCAGATTCGCCGCGGCCGAAGGCCTTGGCACAGGCCTTCAACGCCGCGGCCTCGCCCACCCTGCACGAGGAAAGGGCGATGGGTTTGGGATGGAGTCATGTGTCACCACGTGGTCAGACGGGGCAAGCATTTTAAAGACAAACCCATCATCCCCCTATGGATCCACTGCCACCTTCTCAGGTCAGGTCATTGGACCTGACCATGGCGCCAAAAAAAACACCAAAGGTCTCCTTCCTCACCGTACCGACCTGGTTCGGTGTGTGGATCCAGATCCGATGTTCCGTTCGAGCCAGTTCCTTGGCTTTTCCTGCTTGCAGCAAATCACTGGTAGAGGGTCCAAGTTGGTCGTCAGATCAGCCGTGGAAACCCGTCGTAAAAGACTCGCTGTTTGTCATGGGTAGCAGCTGTTCCTTCAAACAGGCAACTTCAATTGAATACAAAACACATTTAAAAAATAAAACAATAATAGAACTAGAAAACACAATAAACAAATCGACTGCTGTTGGCCGTAATCCCTTCAACCCTAACCCCATAGGGGGACCAGCCCATGACAGGCTAGTTGCCAACTCCGGTCCACTTGCACCAAGCAGATTCCTTCACCGGGAGCAAACGCTTATGTCGTCATGTATGAGCTATGACTCTGAGCCATTGATGGACAGAGCGTATTGGACTTGATCCAGGTACATTGCCAGTGGAACTGGCACTTAATCTGAAACCATCTCTTCCTGTCTCAGTTTCCATCAATCCATCATAGTCCATCGATCCTGCGATTGATGGATGCATGGATGGACACAAAGTTCCGGACGGAAGGATGGATAAAGTGATGATTGCTGGTGCCCCGACTCCCTTGACAGTGGAACTGCACTTCCTGGAATCATCATGGAAGTGGATGGCATGGCCCATTGGATGGCCATGTTCCGCAAACCAAACAGATGATGCCATCCACAGTCACATAACCATGATGATTCCAAGGAGTGTACCCGACAGTGGGAGTGGGACTGTTGGTGGGTCCTCACGGCCAGTACCACTTCTGCCAAATGACTGATGGACAACATCTCTGGCAAATTCTGGCGATCATGGGGCTTCTTGGTCATGGGAGTAGGTCGGTCGATGTGGGTGACCTCTTGAACAGTTCTGAACCAACCAGCAAGGTCCGAACATGGCCGATCCAAACCATCTAATGCTCAAACCACCCCACCTGTCTCCCAGAACTCTGCAAATGTTGGCCGCATCCTCTGCCACCGCGACGGCCTGTGTGCATCGATCAAATCCGCGAGTAAGCTTGGTCAGCCATAGCCACCAATTAGCAAGCCTAAAAAAGCCTATAAAGGATCCACCACAAAACCCAAGAACATCAAAGAACATCATGTGAGCATGCATAAAACATCAAACAACATTTGCCTGTCCTATAGATGGCTATGCTGATTCCCTTCTAGCTCTTCACTTAACATGTATTCTGTTGCAGCCCCGACACTCTGAACCATCTTCTTTGCTTCTGAACTTCAGGATCTTAAGCCGGAACGATCCTGTAAACAGTCTACTACTCTACCACCCATCTAATCAGCCGGAGGAAAGGTCTGGTCTTGGCCCTGCTTGGTGTCGCCTTGGGAGGATCATCCAATGCCATCTGCGCTGGGATGGCCACATCCAACAGCACTTGTGCTTCTTGCAGCCTGGCACGCCAGAGTAGGAGTCATGGCAATATGGATTTGGCGCGCCGGAACTCATGTTTCACTCAGAACTTCATTGGGTCGCGACTCCCTGGAGGATTTATGGTATGTTTGAACATATAAATACCATAAATCCTATTGTTCAAACATATATGATCAACATATATATTGACTCATATTGCGATGATCAATGCATTGTTTCAGGATGTTGGAGGTTCGACAACCTGACTGCCACGAACTGAAACTGCCACGTGGTGGTGGTGGGGGGTGGTGCAGGTGGTGTGCGGGCGGTGCGGGTAACATCGGATTGGACCTTTGGTTCACTGCAACAAAGGGGAAGTCCAACAACTGTAGGCAAACCTGGATACACCTGGTGGATTCCAAGATCCGTAGATCCCGGGAGTCAACTTGAGTTACAATATGTCACAATGCTTCTGTCGCAGAAGCGTGTCTCTAGAATCTATCTATAAATACAGTTAACTTTGGGAATGACAGGTATTAATAACCTGATTTGCCTCAACATCTACTGCATCATACTGCATCAACCTCTTTTCTTCAACCTCTTTCTGCCCTGTCCTCTATCGTCCCCTTGCCTGAACACTGCGCTGTGTGTTCAGGCCCACCTGGGCATTACTCGGGCCACCCGGCTGGGGTTGCTTGAGCTTCTGGAAGAGCAGCCGTGCCTCCCCCACCTGCGCTACCGCGGAGCACGGGTGTTTGAATCGCATGGCGAAGATCCCAGGCGAAGTGGTCGAGTGCCCTTCACCACGCGACCTGGGACAAGCCATGACTATTATCCATGGCACCGGCCAAAAGGGAGAAAGGGACACCCATCTCGCAGCCTTGCGGGGAGCCTTCTTCTAATCTACTCAGGAGTCTCTGCAAAGATCCAAGATCAGAGTCTCAGCAAAAATCGATCGAACACATCCTACGTTTCCAACACCAGCTCACTGTGTGTGTGTGTGGGTGTGTGTCAAACCCTGTTCCAAAGGACTTTAACATACAAAACAGGAGGACTGGAGCTCTCTTCTAAGTGTGTGTTCTTCTTTCCCTGACTCCTCGGCCTGTAGTTTCTATCGGACTTCTCCGGTTCTGGAAGCAATGGGAGTACCACACTGATTGTTCGGGCAACCAACAAGTTTCTGGTGTATCCAAGAAAAATAATCAAGGATTCACGATGACCTTTTGGCCACCTCCTGGCACGGGACTAGCCCAAAAGCCAGGGAAAGAAAGCCAAAGCGCCGTCGGGTCAACCCCACACCGAGACACTCCATGGGACTGGAATACATGCCTATGTATGGACCCTTCCTGGCACCATCCCTGACCTGATCGGTCGAAAGGTCGTGTCTGGAACAGGGATTGGGTGGGCTTTTCTAAGAATGGGTGTTGGCATATTTCTCTTCTTGCAGGGGGTCTTTGAGAGGTCTCCCTATTTGAATTGAATACGCACACAAATTGGCCGGTTCCAAAAACGAATGCGTTTCGCGAGACCCGTTTGCATCAACACAACAACTGCATGGCCGCACGGCGTGGCTACGCGGTGCTGGGTCCGGCATTTGGTGAGGTCGCTTAGAGCTGTTTGATGGTTTTTGGAGCTCCCTGGATGATCTTTCTGCTATTAAAGGGCCCAGCCTCAGAGAGAGCATCCTTCAGCGAGCCCAGGTCCATGTAGACCTGACAGATCCACAACTGGTTGGTGGTCTTCAAAGAAGCAAACAACCAATATGAGTCAGTGGGTTCAATATGGTTCAATCATCCCAAGTAGAGGCTTTTTAAAATAAGAATATCCGACCCACCCCTCAGATCAAGTCTCGCCACATTCAAACCACACAGGGACAGGAGTCAGATGGAGTCAGATGGAGTCAGCACGTGAAGGGGGCAACGCCCGCATCTATGGCGAGAACAAGCTTTCGCTTTGCACGTGGTTCTACACTGCCGTTCCAGTCACATTCTCCACAGTTGGTGCATTAAATAGCCGCAATGATGGCAAAATACAAGCAATTCGACTGTATAACAATACACCACGACCTGAGTGACCTCAGTGACCTCTATATCGTACCACAAACCATCCCAATCAAGTCTTTTGTTTGGACTCCTCTGAGGTTCATCAAGTGCCTGTGGACCCTCCAGAGGAGTGCCTGTGCCTCAAGCGCGCGCCGCTCACACAGCCCTTCCACCCCCGTTCCACCCGGGCGCTTCACTCCCTCCGCCTTAGCCAGGTAGCACGTCGCCTCGGCCTCCGCGGATCGGCGAGGTGACCGGTGCAGCCACGACCGGCATCAAATCACATGAGCAAGTCTTGCAGCCTTAGGGCTCCTGTCCCACATCCTCAGATGGTAGTTAGACCCTCCTGGCACCCAGCCCGACCACCTTCATGAGCCCTAGGGTAGCTTCATGACTTATGACACAAGATCTTCTCTGAGGACAACAGCACCTGCAGCTCCAGGGACGATGATGGGCGGCGTGGAGCGCTTGATGTGCACTCGCTCATTTCCCTTCGTCGAACCAAGCCGCCAAGTGGTCCAAAATCAACCAGGCGACCAAGTTTGGACTCTAGAATGCTCAAGACCCAGCAACGTAGTCAAGGTTCCTTTGATGATTCGATGATCATATCATTTTGGTATATAGTTATTATCGTTATGATATTCTTTCCAGTCACCAGGGAATAGGCTCAGGGAATATCATAAGTTTGGTAGCTTGTTTTAGGAGACAGGTCCAGCAACCTACCAGGTGTTCCGGCCTTTCGATCTCGCCGGGGACAGCGACGACCAACTGCCCAGTCCGGAGGACCTCCCAACCACCACGGCACCTGCCCACGCAGATCTCCTCGACGTTGGTAGAGCGAGACCACGTCCACCGCAGCCTTGATGCTGGTGGACGGCTTTCCCCTGCGACGTGTTCAGTGCCGAGGAGGGCATCACAGGTCTGCCGCACACGATATAAGCACGTGCAACAAGGAGATGTTGGGGGAAAGGTGGCTGGGGGCACAAGAAAAGCATAGAAACGCATTGAGTCCAAATGAAAGTCAAACAAGTGCACACCATCCCAAGATTTGGGGTACAACTTCCCTAAACTCCGGGCTTTGTTACCTTTGCAAGTGTAAAAGTGTCACCTCCCTGGTGAAGGGAGAGCTCTAGCCACACCAAGCGCGCCAACCAGTTCCTTTCTCAGCAGGCCAAAGCTCCCGGCTGAGATGCTCCCAGCTCCCTTCGGCTGAGGGCAAAGCGGCGAACATGTGTATTTTCGCTGCAGCCCTGGGCCCTTACGCTCCCGAACAAACAAACATGGAAGTGGACAACCAATTTCTGGAGGAAAATGGTCTTTCCAGCGACAATGACACAGTCTAGGGATGTCTAGGGTGTCTGTCTCCTCCATTGGAAGCAGACGGATATGCAAATTATTGAGACCCAATCTATCAGCATCGTCCCGAATAAATCTTTGGTCTTGACATGTCTTGACAAGAATCTTCACCTCCAATGGGATGGATGACACAAACTTTGGTGTTCCACCTCAGCCCTAGTCGCTACCAGCTACATCCAGCTACATCCAGCTGCATCCAGCCATCCAGCTGCCACATCTCATCCCAAGCTCCTCCAATTTGGAGTCCGAACCAAAACAGCCTCTTCTTCCTTCAAGCCAACCCCCCTCGGCTTTCAGCTGCTTTCAGCGGCCTTGCCACCTCCGCCGCCGAGAGCTTTTGGAGCGCCTGAGACCAGGGAGCTTGCTCCGGCAGTGGCTTCTGTACGGCGAGCCGGCGCCAGAAGCAGCAAAGAACCAGTCTTGCGGTCTTCCATGGAGTTAGGTGAACGTTGTCCCGGGATCACACCAGATGGAACGAGGCAGTTCCACTGCTGGTGTGTGTGTGTGTGTGGCCATCTCTTTAGTGTCTCGTGTCCTTTTGAAAACTGGAAAAGATGGAAAAGGCCCAGGCTCAGTTCGGTCAAGCAGCCAACATATCACCCTTTGGGTCAATGGACTTGAAGCCATGGACATATGAAGAAGACGAAGAACTCGTGTCCACTTCATTCCACTTCATATTTCTCCTCACCACTTGGTGACACTGTCTTTTGTCATTGGCTTAAGAATACAGAATAGGGGTGTGTGTTAGCTCTCGGAGACAACCCTACTGTAACGACCTCCCAGACCAAAAGGAGGGACTAAAACCCATTGGTCCGAACCCAACAGACAGAGGATTCCTCTGATTCCACCTTGTTTAAGTTTAAGGACACATCAGCATCTGGTCTTCAACGCCAAGCCCACGACTTCACTCCCTACCCACAGGCAAAAATGCTGGAACCCTTCCCTTGTCAGTCCCAGGAAAACTCACTCCGTCGCATCAACAAAGCTCTTCAGGATTTCAACGTAACCCATCCGCCTTCCTTCGCCCATCCTCTTGGTGTTCCCGCCTTCGCTTCACCTTTGGTATGCTCGAGCCTTGGTAGCAACTTCTTTGAGCTAAGTACCGATCACCGGGAAAGGAGCAAGCAGGGCCTACTGCAGCAATTCCCACATCCCCCCAAAGGAATCGCGTCGGGCGAGCCCATTGATGGAGATTACTACACAGGGTTGACCGCTCCACAATTAAGGGAACTTACTACGCGAGGTGACTGGGGAGCTGGGGTTGGCCAACGGAAAAGTTGATTAAGCCAAGCAGCTCATGAAGCCAAAGAATATGTTTTTCTCCACTCCAAAGGTGCTTTACTTTACCATTGACTGGACCAGCCCCTCCGGTGCTCAACATAGCCTTCAAAGGCAGGCTCCACTCTGCATCATCTAGAGGTCTGTTGTCAATCTCCCTCCCCTGGGAGTCCAAGACGATGTTTAACACAACCCCGAGTACCTAACAAGCACTGCCCAATTAAAAATACTGATATCGGAACAGTTTATATTTTCCTTACATGTTTATAAATGACCGCCGGCTTAAACTACTAGTAAGCTACAAGCCATTTGGATCAATTTGGTGTTGTTTTCTATAATGTACTCGTGCCCCACACACATGCACACAGAGCCACGCAAACGCACTTTCCACTAAGATCGCGCAAAGCCGCATGGCACAGTGACATCACCTTTCGAAATCTCTAGTTAGTCGGATGAAAAAAGTTTACAAGATTTTACAAGCGAATAGTATCGAACGATCACTAATTTGATACAGGTGTTGTTTTAATTCAATGGGAAAAAGAAGACCATTAAATCTGGAGTTGATGTTTTCCCGAAAGCATTGCGAAGGGTTCTTCCGGAAAATCCCTTGAACACTGACACTTCGACACTTACGCTTACACACTGACACTTCCACCACATTCGCACTACATACACTGACACTTCGACACTGACACTTACACATACACACGGACACTCGGCAAGCACGCAGTGTAAGTATGGGTACGCAAGCGTGCAATGAGCATGCAAGCATGCAATGAGTAGGCAAGTGTGAGTATGGAAAACTAGCACGGGAGATGTCCTAATGAAAAAACATTTCCCCACTTTATAAATTCTCTTTTCAAGGCGGAGGGCGGGACGAACAGCGTCAACCGAAAGTGCAACCCTCTGCGGAGATCGTGCGTGTCGAGTGCGCGAAATGCAGGCGAGAGTGCGATTTGCCGGCTGTGCGCGCAACCCTCTGCGGAGATCGCGCGTGTCGAGTGCGCGAAATGCAGGCGAGAGTGCGATTTGTCCGGTCCGCGCGCAACCCTCTGCGGAGATCGTGCGTGTCGAGTGCGCGAAATGCA
>CAXAMN010002225.1:1202193-1228007 GCA_963970005.1 Durusdinium trenchii
GGAGATCGTGCGTGTCGAGTGCGCGAAATGCAGGCGAGAGTGCGATTCGCCGGGTGCCCGCGCAACCCTCTGCGGAGATCGTGCGTGTCGAGTGCGCGAAATGCAGGCGAGAGTGCGATGTGGCGGGTGCCCGCGCAACCCTCTGCGGAGATCGTGCGCGTCGAGTGCGCGAAATGCAGGCGAGAGGCGTGGAGTATCTGGGGAGCTGGGAGATGAGCACTGGTGACTTTGTAGTACAACTGTAGTACGCGGAGTAGCTGGGGAGCTGGAAGCTCAGAACTGGTGACTTTGTAGTACAACTTTAGTACGCGGAGGAATCTGTGGAGCTGGAAGCTGAGAACTGGCGACTGCGTAGTACAACTTTAGTACGCGGAGTATAGCTGTGGAGCTGGAAGATGAGAAGTGGCGACTTAGTAATACAACTTTAGTACGCAGAGTAGCTGGGGAGTGGGAAGATGAGAACTGATGAGTGGGTAGTAGCTGAGAACTCGCGACTTTGTAGTACAACTTTAGTACGCGGAGTAGCTGGGGAGCGGGAAGATGAGAACTGGCGAGTGGGTAGTACAACTTGAGGGCGTGGAGTATCTGGGGAGCTGGGAGATGAGCACTGGCGACTTTGTAGTACAACTGTAGTACGCGGAGTAGCTGGGGAGCTGGAAGCTCAGAACTGGCGACTTTGTAGTACAACTTTAGTACGCGGAGCAATCTGTGGAGCTGGAAGCTGAGAACTGGCGACTGCGTAGTACAACTTTAGTGCGCGGAGTAGCTGTGGAGCTGGAAGATGAGAAGTGGCGACTTGGTACTACAACTTTAGTACGCAGAGTAGCTGGGAAGTGGGAAGATGAGAACTGATGAGTGGGTAGTAGCTGAGAACTCGCGACTTTGGAGTACAACTTTAGTACGAGGAGTAGCTGGGGAGCTGGAAGATGAGAACTGGGTCGTACAAATATAGTACGCAGAGCAGCCGGGGAGTGGGAAGATGAGAACTGGCGACTTGGCAGTGCAACTTTAGTACGCGGAGTATCTGGGGAGTGGCCAGATGAGACCTGGTCGGGAGCTGAACAGCGAGAGTACGCTAAAACAGCGAGAGTACGCTAAAAACCCACACACTACCTCAACTCACTCGACTTCACACTTGGCGACTTGGTAGTACAACTTTAGTACGCGGAGTATCTGGGGAGTGGCCAGATGAGAACTGGTCGGGAGCTGAACAGCGAGAGTACGCTAAAACATCTACAGTGCCTGCTGTGCGTCACCTCGCGCTACTTTGTCGCGTTTTTCTTTGCTTTGTCGCGTTTTTCTTTGAGACGGTCACTTAGTCAATGACAAGTCACTGCTTCGAGACACTTCTGGCGTGGTTGCCTCAGCATTTTCTGTGTTCATTCCAGCTCGCTTTTTCCGGTGAGATTCACTGCCAGCCGTGCACGCTGCTTTTCCCCTTACCAGCAGCTCACATGCTCATGACGATGAGCTGGGCTGTCACCGCTTGGCCGCCGGTGGGGGTTTGGGAGGCCTGCGCGCTACTTCGTTCATCTCCTCTGACAGGTCACTGCTTCGAGACACTTCTTGCGTGGCTGCCTCAGCACTTTTCTGTCTTCATTCCGGCTCGTCTTTTTCAGTGAGATTGCGAAGAGTAGTAGGACCGCTGATCGAATCCGCAAACCAACGTTCTCGACTGCGGCCCAACTGCCTGATGCTAAATCAAAGTCAAAGCTCCCATGTGGCCACTGGACTTACAGGCCACGTTCACAAGTGGAGCGTAGAATTGTTAACATTCAATACATTGATCGTGTGCTACTAGGGGCTCCTGGCCGTACTACTGACAACAAGAAGCTACTAGTAACAAGAAGCTACTAGTAACAAGGACGCTACTAGGGGCTCCTGGCCTTACTACTAGTAACAAGAACCTACTACCAGGGAACCTACGTTTCGTTTAGTTTCGTATTTCGTTTCGTGTTTCGTTTCGCGTTTCGTTTCGTTTCGTTTCGTTTCGTTTCGCCGAATCAACTCCACTCCACCTATGTCGATTACCTAGATCATCGAACATCATGCTGGGCACCTTTTATCTCTCCAATTTGGGCATGCTCTCCGTAACCGAGAATCTCCATGACCCGTTCACGTCACATGTTTCACATGTTCATGACGTGTGGACATCTAGCTGAAGCCACTAAGCTACTAGCTACTAGCAGGAAACCTACGTAACACTTCACACCGCACACTTACCGGATAACTCGCACTCTGACTTCCTACGTGATGAAAAATGCGTTCGGGCCACTCGTCGTCTAGTTTCAATTTTATTCATGCGAGTGTTATTAAATGACTAATGAAACGTTCCTAGGCGACGTTTCGATTTGCTTAAGGCCGGGGGATTCCGGGGGGACCATCATTTAATAGGTAGAAGAAGGGATTAGTTAACCTGGCTTTGTATAGTTATAGTTAACCTGGCTTTGTACGCTTTGTATAGTTATATAGTACAACAGTAAATTAGCAAAAAACAATGGTGGTAAAGGCCTCCGATTCCGCTGAATTCCAGGTGGACGTTCTTTTTCTTTCCAGTCGTGACCCTTCCCACCTCTTCCAGAGGTGCGGAACGCGGAATCGGCACCGCCGCACCGCGCACGAGGTGGCGCTCACGTCGAACAGGTTCCCGGGCTCTCGGAAGAGTTGTAAGGCACCGGTCGCCAACTCCTGGAACCGGGTGCAACGAGCGCCGCGTGTGAAGCTGCGTGCGGAGAAACGGTGCAAACCGAGCGGAAGAAACCGAGCAACGAGCGGAGCTGCTCCACGGTGGTGCAAGAGGTCTTACAATGGTATAGAGCCTTTAGTGCTATAGTATGCTATAGTATAGTAGCAGGGAAGAAGCTAAGGATGCAGAACCGAAATCCTTCAAACACGTGAACACCGTTTCTCCAACAAACCTATAGGAACGCCCACCGTTTCACCTTGATCACCTCTTCTCCGTCCTTGGCCTCATCAGCCTTCCGCTCGACCAAGCTGAACTCCGTCGCTTCCAGCAGGGCCTCCGCCGCGCCTTCCAGGTCACCGGAGGCCTGACCGGGTCGGAGAGACGCCAGGAATCACTCGGAGAGACCGGTGTGGGGGGGATCCAGCGGGCCATGGATGGGAGCTTTCTTGAATCAAATGATTTGTTTGGTTGTGTGTCTTTTCTTGTCCACGTCTGATAGAAAATATGATAGAAGAATCGGCAATTGAACTGATTCGAGCAGTATATATACATCCTTTGGAGGAGGTGTTCGAAGTCAAAGGTGCACAAAATGCACCTGTTGCGGTGCAGAACCCTTGAAGGATGCTACTCTTCTCTTCTCATGCGAGAAAGGGACGCATCAAATGGCATCCGTTCCGGCCATCCTCCAGTGTAAGGGGGGTCATTGTTAAGGCATCATGCTATTGACATGTTAATCAAATTCAAATCTCCAAACGCCAAACGGGTGTCCACCCTCCCTGCTGTTTGACGTATAGAAACCGGAGTGACCATGCCCCCCCCGGCCACCGTTTCTGGTCCGCTCCGCTCGTCTTCCGGTCCACTCCGTGTCCGGTCGGATCCAACCGAAGCTTGGAAAACTCGAAGCTTCAAAGTGGCTGTTTCACTATGTTGATGTTTCAGGTCACTTACTAATAGAATAGAAGAATGAGAAGAATTGAGAAGAATGAGTACCCAACCCTTTGAACTATATTATAGTCTGTCCAAAAAGTGGGACAAGTTCGCCAAGGCGGACCGTCTCTTTTCTCCGAACCGACGTCCACTCCGAACAGCGTGAAGCGGAACGAAGATTTCGGCGGCGGTGCACAGGTGGGAGCTGGGGAAGGGGTGGAGAAGGAGAAGGATGCTTCAGGAGCTGGAAGAAAAAAGAAACCACCAAAATATGCAGTAATAACCTGAGATAAGCAAAACCACTTTGACGTCGCAGTTTTGAGCCAGAACCCTTTTTTGACCGAACTGGTTTTATGTCTTCCAACTTTTTCGATATCTTCCCTTTTCTTTGGCCTCAAAGCATTTTGGCCAGTTGGAAAACTAAGCCCGTTTGAGTTTCTTGCTTGCACAGCCTGCAGCCCGGCCCCAACTTCTTCCACGGACGTCTGTCGCCTTCAATGCCTTGGAACCTTCCAGCGCAGCCTTAGTGGCCTCTGCCGGCGGCGTGCCTCGGAATGTGGATGAGAAGATGGGATTCTTTACGATGCATTACGAGGCCATCGCTAGTAGGTTGGAGGTCATTGCTATTGGGTTGGAGGCCGTGTACTATGGCTGGAAGTCATAGCACCAGCAGACTGACCGGGCACAACCGCCCCCTGGTGTCGGTCGTTCGCTACGTATCTACATGGTGGGCCTTTTCGAGTGCCGTGACCCATCATACCCATACCATATATAGGGCCAGCATGGAAAGGCACCTCTTAGAGAAAAAAAAAAGTCTTGGATGAGTACGGTAAGACCGGCAGTTGCGCATGGCATCCGGTGCTTGGCAGTTTGGGGGTCTCAGCTCTAAGGGCCCCTGGATGCCATGCTATGTTCCCTACTGTGTCATGTCCAAACCAAAGACTTCCGGGCCATTAAGACTGACATGGAACTTGAAGATACACCCTTCAAAAACAACATCCTTGACAAAGTGGCATGGTGTTCACATTCTGACCCAAACTTTCACAGGTGCAACAAAATATCGTGAGTGTTAGGTGAGTATTTCATTATGGGGTCTGCTGGCTCGCTGGGGGATTCTGCGGAATCCATCCCACATGTCACATGTGGCTTTTCTGCCTGTACCAATCCAAGATTGTGTTTTTTTTGTTTTTGTTGGTTCGATTCTCCATGTTTTGTGGATGATTTCGAGAGTTTGGCAACAAAGCACACATGCTTGGGGGGTGAAACCAGATTGACTCATCCAATCTGAAAGAAGCGATATGTCTTCAAGTGTCCTCCTCATATTGCAGTTCCAGTCCGATGGAGTGTTTGTCCCGGGAAACTAAGGTATCTCTATAGGCCAATATGGCTATGGGTCAAAACTAGGAAACCCTGGTCGAGTTGACCACCGAAAATGCATCGAATTGAATGTAACTTGAATAGACAACGAGGGAGGTTAACCTACCAGGGGATTACGGCTTGGGGATTTGACCGCACGTCTCCCAGGCGCATGATCGACACAAGTGAATGATGGTGGGAACTTACACTCTGACGAACACATCAAATGAAAGTGGAACATGACCCCTTCGATGACCACTTTCCGTTACGAACAGGTGGTAAACTACAGAAAATTCATGTAAAATCTACTTCCATGTGAGGTGTTCATCAGAGTGGAGGGAGATGCTCCTTGGAGATCTCATGCAGCAAAGCTTTGGGGGATCCAAACATGCGTGGGAAGTCATGTTGGCCTCAATACCACACTGCCAACCTTCACAATGTGCACTCTTCAAAACAGGGTGGCGAATGAACGGTCTTTGAGTTGTTTACACCACCTGAACAGCACCATTGTGACATGTGCTTTCAATACCTTTCATCAGATCTGAAGATCCAGTATCCATGATAGGAGTCAGTTGGGTATATCCTATTCTGTGTAACAGTGGATGATGATGGTTAGTAAAGGCTCAATTCGGTGGGATTCATGTGTGACAAACTCACATGGTGTTGGGCTTAAGGCAGAATGCCTTGAGTACCGGTCGAGACTCTTCGACACGACAGGAAGAACAGAACGGACATGAATGGACTATTGAAGAGGTCAATCTAGCCTGGCTTGGGGATCGGGCACAAACACAAAACACAAAAGACTCACAAACACAAACAAACATTATACATGCATACACATACTATTATTACAACAATTGGGAAAAAAACAAACATTAAAAGACAACAACATTAAAGACATTGGACATGACTCATCATGACTCAATAATTAGAACTAACAAACACAAACGAAAGCGAATGCAGTGCGAGCCGCATCTCCAGGCCAGGCCTAAGGCCACAAGCTCCCCAGAGCTAAACTTCTTCTGCTTGAAGAGTGCCGCTGCCTTTCGCGCCGCTTCACCAGCGCCCGCCACATCCTCGACTTACGCAAGGAATCGGATAAAAAAGGCAAGGTCTGAAGAGATGTTGTTGTTTCAGCAACCCTTTGCTTCGGCTAAACATACATCGAAATGGAATTGGACATGGTTAGCCCAACTTGATTGCGCTTGTTGGGATGATGATGTTGCACCATTGCATGGCACCAGGAGGCGCAGGACCATATTAGAAGATCCTGCATTTCTCGGTGCTTCACATGAGTTGGACGCATGAAAACACCCAGGCGATGTCATCCTTAGAGTGGTTCCAACTGGCCATGATCAGTCAAGCATCCCAAATAAGCAAGTCTCCAGTGTGCACCCTTTGGAAACTCCAACAACTCTCTTCGTTCAGTCCTTAGAATTTTTATGAATCTTTAGAGACCTTCTTTTCTTGAGTTGGATGCTGCATGCCAAACAAAATCAACAGAACCCCAGCTGCCCCCAGCCACTCCACACGTGCCAAAGCAGGCCGGCCCTTCTCACAAGATCGATCCCGTGGCCGGCAACCGTCGGACGAGGGCCCGTGGGTGACCCGGCATGTGTGACCCGGCAGCCGGTATGTCAGTCTATTCTCCCAGACCAAACGAATGGGACTGGAATAGTTACGTAGCTCTCCCATTGAACCCTGTATGTAGCTCTCCCAGTCCCATGCGTCTGATCTGGACCTGTTCATCTTTGGTCAACTGACCTCCTCCCGTCGACCCGCAGCCACACCGGCTCCGCAGGCGCAGGTGCAGACGGGACACCGGAAGGGTCGGATGGACCCGATGTTCGACCATGCAGGTGGTCTTCACTCACTCACTCCCTCCCTCCCTCTCTCCCTCCCTCCACAGACGACCGATTTCAAGGAGTTTTTGGGAGCTTTTCAATGGCAAGATATTCAATCCAAGGCTCTCCTTTCGCTTGAAGGACTTTCGCCAAGCCCAGCTTCGCTTTGGCCTCTGCGGCTGTATCTCCCGACGCTTGGGCCGCTGCTTTGCCTGCTGCTTGCACGCTTGCCAAGGCCTCCTCGCCTTCACTCCGCAGTGCACGGACACGTGCAGCAGTGACATGGGCATCCACCTGGGGTGACACGGCAGTTCTGTTTGGGGTCAAGCAACATGGGGTTGTGAAACACACGGACGACTTGGTTTTACTTCCTTGCAGTGGCATTGAGGTGTTGTGATGTCAGCGAGATTCAAAGGGTCTTGTGCTGTAGATGTCAGCAATTCATTCCAAAAGGGGTTTCTAGCTTCTTTGGAGATGAGACCTCATTGTGGACTGGCAGGGTTTCTCGCTGCAGCTGGAACTATATGAGCGGAGCCACCCCAGAATCCAGACCTGCTCTACTAAATGAGATACCACAGGTTTGTAGACCCACGAGCGGACTGCATGCCCAACATAGAACCCATGTGACTGTTGTTACATAGAGGAAGAGGCAATATGCTCGATGGTTAGTGGTCCAAAGTCGGACCCTTATTTTGGGGTTCTCACCAATCATAACCAATCCCCAGGTTTTGAGGGACCGGGAAAGGGCTGTTTTCACGGAGCCTCTGAGAACATGGAGAACATGGCTCCATGTTCAGCGGCGACCAAAGGTGCGAACGTGCAGTGCAACATGTGCCTTAATGAAGGACACGATATATAATATATGAGGCTTTAGTGAAAGTAGCGGTGAAAATCGGATCAATCCGAACACCCCCTCTTGAGAAATTACAACAAAATCGATCAAATCTGATCAAACACCCGGCCTTAACTACCGTCAGAACCCCTAAGGTGTGACTGGGAGGTGTTCCACACCGTGCACGTCGCAGGGATCGATGTGCGGAAATCGGTCGTCGCAGGGATCGATGCGTCGTGGTTTGCCAGGGCAAATGGCGCCATATGAGTGTTCTTTTTGGTGACTACAGGGTCTATATACTGGAAGCATACCTATACACTGGGCCTATACACCTATACAAAAATGAGTTTTGGAAAACTTGGATTAGACATGATTAGACTGTATCGTAACTCACCAAATGTTTGCAAAGACATTTGTGTGATACATTATGTGTGGCGAAGGCTCGCGAAGCCTCTGGCATAGGCATAGTCTCTTAATGTCTCTGGGATTTCACAGAGGCGAAGCCAGTTCGCAATGCTAACCAATTCGCGAAGCGTCTGGTGTTGCGCGAAGCTTCGCGAAGCCACCCTTCCCACCAATTCTCGCCCTGCGAAACCCCAAGCGTAGGCAACTCAGTGTATACTGGGCACTTATGTATAAAGGTGAGATATCAACATGGCTCCGGGGATCCTGAAAGGCGGCATTTTGCCATTCCCTTTCGACTCCCCATTCACCGACGTCCCATGCGACCGAAAGCGTTCGACAGGTGGGAGGACAACCAGCGACGAGGAGATCGGAGCAATCGCTTCGCCCACCTCGTCCAAAACGTCTCCAGAGTCATGCGCGAGCGAGATCACCTCGTTTTCTGCGGCGCAGGCCCGCCGCGTTTTCGGCGGGCGGTAACACCATCTCGCTGGCCCAGAAAACGAACTTGTAACATCTTGTAACGACATGTAACATTTGGCTGAAAAACATCCAGGTGTTTTTGGATGTGATGTGTGTGGCTTGCAACCGTTGGTTCAAAGGTGCCTAGCCAGGCCAGGGCTCTCGTGATTTGACACCGATGGACCAGTATTTCCCCCAGCCACCTTGAGAGAGCAGTCCATTTCCAACCATACAAAACCCTAGGGATCCTGAGGTCCTCAGGGTCCAGGACCATCCGTGAGCTCCATGTTCTGCTCCCCTTCGCCCCCTCCCGACCTCCCCCGGCCTCCTGCAGCAAACGAAGGCACGGCTCGGTGTCGCCGCGCGAGAGGTGGATCTCCGCGGTGGTCTGCGGCGGAGCAACGGTCCGGAGCTTGGAGCGTGGAGCGGTGGGGCTGTGAACAAAAGTGAGGAAGTTACAGGTGGGTTGAAACTCAGCAGAAAAGGGGAAGATATGACCATCCTAGTCTTGCCCCACAGCGACCAAGCATGACCTCTCCGACTTTTCGTGCGGGTCTACGTGGTCCACCTTGAGCGCCGCAAGCTCTCCAGGCAGGTCCTCGCTCTGCCGCAGCAGCCGTAGCCCTGCGGACGCCACGTTCAACGCCGAGTCCACCTACAGGGGCGGCGTGTGTGCTGATGGTTGACCCTCTTGAAAGAGAATGCCTGGACGGTATACCAGTTTCTTTTAGGTTGGAGGCCATTGCTAGTAATTAGGTTGGAGGCCATTCCTAATTGGGTTGGAGGGTCAGTCTACTGAGTCCCAGTCCCAGTACCAGCTTCTTTTCTTAAGCCCAGTCCCAGTTCTGTTTTCGTCGCCTCCTTCCGTGCCAAATAGGCGTTGGCCACCTCGTGCAGCAGTGTGAAGGCCTGGAGAAGGGCACTTGTTGCGGAGTTCCGAAGCCCTCATCAGTCGGCTTTGTACAGGGGCTCCTCCATGGTCCTCCGTGACCACGTGACGAAAGGCCGCAAAAAGTCAGAACCCTCACCCAGAAGAATTCCGAACAAAAGATAACAAAAAGGATTGTGCAGGGTTGACGTCCAAAGCCAATCATCCCCACGTCCAAATGGGTGGGGTTGTTCCCCAAGATCAGTGGAAACACTCTGAAACCTACTGAGATCCCCTCCGAAAGGCGGGTCGTGGGCAGTCACAGCTTTCTTTCGCCGGAACCTTGACTCAACTCTGGCCTCTCCCTTGGAATCACCCACATCTCGCAAGGCAGCCGCCGCCTTGCATGGGAGTACGTAGAACATCTGCAGGACGCCCGGAGTGGCGATCGATGCACCACAGCGTCGTGATAGATGTGGGTCCACCATCTCCCCAGTCGACTCCCTCAAGGTGAACCGGAAAGAATCTACGACCTGAAAGTTCCACCGACCTGGAGTCCCTGTATGTGACCGGCCCTTCAGGTGGGGTGACCAATTCCGATCTCAAGTTCCCACTGACTGATGGTCGTCAGATGGTCGACGACCCCCGCAGCTTTTTGGGAGAGCCTCGAGCCTTGGACGGAGTGGTCACAAGGCTGGGCCAGGGACGCCAATGATTCAATGGCACAGAACACACCTCTGGAAACATCACCCTGTAGAAAGCTATAATAAGAGTTGTAAATCAATCACCTCTCATATAACTATATAAAGGAAGAAGGCTTTTGCACTACGGATCCATTCTTAAAGAGTGGATGATGGCCTTCACTAGATCCAGATAGTCAGACGTGCAGGTTGCGGGCAACTGTGATATCTCTGGGAAGGGGGGGCTGACTCTGACGGATCTGGCGGAAAGCGAAACATCACCAGCACCATCCAAGGGATGGTTACCGGGTAGTTCATAGAACCCCCCTACCAGGTACTTTCCCATCCAATGACCAAATGAACCACCCAAAATTGCCTCAATGGCATCCAACTGTGCCAACCCCCTGGGCCCGAATCCCGTCAAAATGACCTTCTTTCGGCATGTCTTTTCTTCGCGGCACGTCGACGGACGAGATGCCACGCGAGATCCGACGTGCATTCCGTGGCACACAACGGGCCGGGCTGAATTCTGCATGGGATTTCTGCAGAATTCTGCACCTCCCAACCTGAAAGCCTAAGTTCAGGAATGAATGCAGTGTGCCTCGCCAACCCAAGCAAAATCCATGCTAAGCAAGAGGTCTTCAATATATTATATAGTACTCGATTCTTTTCGGACCTGCACAATGCAGACATGTCCTGTGCGTGCGGGCTGTACAACTTGCTACAGGGATACCCATTCAACCCCAGATCCTGAACAAGGCAAAAGCCTTGAAAAACAACACACCTTAGTGGTTTAACAGGTGTTCACCATCTAGAGTCAACACAAACATCGACAACTGCCAAAAACACTTGCCAAAACATGCCTGGGGATGAGCATGTTTTGATCGTTTTGATCGGTGTGAAACCTGAAACGAGAGCCTCATCCAAGAGCTCCGTCACTCCAAGGGGCTTCTCCTGACACCCGCCGCCGCATCGCCGGCGATCGTGAGGCATCGTGCGCATGGCGGGCGGGCCGTTTCGCATCCGTGTCCCATGCAGTCGGTTTGTGCGGCAGGCCGTGTCCGTGCGATCCGATCGTTTTTCCCCGCAAGACCCTAAAGCACTGTGTGAGTATAAGCGTCTCGGAGTGAATGTCGATGCGAACTTGGAAAGGGTTCGTGGAATTCCATCTGGAGGATTCTGGAGGGATGTCTAAGAAGTGCATCTTCCCCATCTTCCTGGAAATCCAAACAACCGGAAACAAATGGTTCCGATACGGCAATCGAGATCCTTTGCATAAGAAAATGGTTGTGTGTGGAAAAATCCTTTTGTTTCTGGTTAGGATTGGGTTTCCCGATCTTGTTGTATCAACACGACCAGTAGGATGAGGGACGAGTCGTACATGAACCTGTAGATCTGCTGAGACCCACCAGCCTTGCACATCACAACCTAGCACCTTTCGTGAGAATGCCATATGCGGCACTATATGTGGCCAAATGCCTGCATTGGAGCAATGTCTGGAGTCTCTCTGTATGTTTGTTCAACACATACCTGACTTCTTCTTCCAAGTGATCCTTGAAGAGATCCATCCGAGGTCAGCCTTCAGAGGATCTAAATCAGTGGGTCACTAGGGACCTGAGCCAAACACCTTGGCTTCCTCAGCCGACCGTCGTGCCACTCTGTCCCACCGACACTCCCACTGCCCGGTTCCCGTGCCTGGCCAGTCCGCTCGGCCAGCATGCACCTGCGGAAACTGCCGGACGGGGGCCCGGCGCCATGAGATCTGTCGGGCCCGGCGCCAGTAGATTCACAAAAACATGTCATCGTTACACAATCACTTCAAGGCGCGGCAATATGCCATGATTCTTTGCACTGTTCATGGCCTGGATCTGAGAAGAAGTTGGAAGCCCAAGAAAGCTGCCAAGTAATTATAGATGCTTAGATTCGAAACGATTCAAATGCTTGGAAAGATTGTCGGCAAAAGGAATTCCTTGGATGCATCGTGAAACCAAGATGAACACCGACATCCACCAGGTCACCAACCGTCCTTCAACCGTGTCCTTCGTTCGTCCCCATTCGATCTCACGCCCACCGAACAGCCCACCGAATCCTTCAATGCTCGTTCCACCGGCGGAAGGATTCCGAACGAACATCAGAGATTTTCCCCCATGCGGTTTCGGCCCCTTTGGCCCCCTTTGATCCACTGTAAAAGCCACTTCTCATGGCCTAGAAACATCTTCTCATGTATGGCCCTGAAGCCCGAACAAGAACGCTGCATCAGTCCAGGAAAAAGCAACTATAGTAAAAACCATAAGAAAAACCAACAATCAAAAATGACCGCGAAACACCGGCAGAGTCGAGAGAAAAACCCACACACAGCCCCACCAACACCCTCGCCTGGTACGACCCGGCGGAGGCCGGTCGACTGGGCCGAAGCACTGCACTGCTGGGCCGCGAGGTGCGCCCAGCGGTCGCGGAGGTGGGGCGACTGCGAAGGGCCTGGAGCTGTGGAGTGTGGGTATGAGGGGAGCGGGATGCATCTCCATCCAGTTCTGCATGTCTTGGAGATTCATTGGATGTTTGGACTTGGAGTTGGGCTTCATAGGAGAGAAATGAGATACACCCCCGACCCCTGGTTGTAATTGGGGGGGGCTGAAGCATGTTCCTGGAGAGGTACATCACCTTCCAGCGGTGGGGTTCTCACATCAAATGCGAATCCAAACACCAAAAAAAGGAGTAAAACATGGTAAAACAACTGAAATCAGAATCTTCACCGGTTCTTCAGATCTCTTCACATGGTAAAACATGGTTCTTCAGATCTCTTCACGCCCGGTGACTCCTGACCCCGCACCTGGTAGGAGCCCGCCGAGGCCGGCCGCGACGCCGTGACGGAGGCGGAGGTCGGGCGGCTCCAGGCACCGGCGGAGGTGGGTCTGGCACCGTGCGGCCAGCTGACATGGTCAGGTGCAAAACATGAGATACATGCTATTTTTGTATGTTGCATTTTAGTGTGCATTCTTCTTTTGTTATGTATGTACCATGTTTAATATATGTTTATAATGTAGCATATGACAATATGATATCATTTTTTTTATAATATATATATATATATTAAAATTGCTTTGACTTTGTGACTTTGTTGAAACCCCGATCTTTGACACTCCCCAACCGGACTGGCCCAATGTTCAGCGCCTGGAGGCATAGGACATCGCACTGGAGCGTTTGGACCTGCACATCGCCGTGGACGACCAGCTCTTGCGCCGAAAACGTGATAGTCATTTCTATGCATTGTTGTTTTTTCTCCTACTTGTCTTTTTTGATTAGACCCTGTGGAAGCTTAACTATGCTTAACTCAACATAAGCCTTTGGGGGCCAGATGCATGGATGGACCCAGGATGGACCCTGGGGATGTGCATATTCTATTCGTGTCCCGCCCACTGTTGGGCTGGAAACCGTTTTCTTCATCAAATACAAAAGCTGCTGAAGGGGGTTCTGTTCGGAGGCAGTTACCCCTTTGGCATTTGCTTGGTATATGTTTCACATTGTTTCACTAAGAATCACTAAGACATACACTTGTTGATTCACCCAAGATCGACATCGTATGCTCATCTCTTAGCATACTTCATGCAAGGCCAAACGCTGAGGACCCGATGCTCTAATTTTAAGTCCTACAGCCCAGGTTGCTTGTATGACTTTGGTGTTCGGTTGGGTCTGAAGAGATTTGGGAGTCTAAGCCTGCAGAACAAGAAACAGAAACGTTTCCGGTATCTTCAGAAGTCTTTCAGAAAATATAGAGTTTAAAAAAGATTAAACAACAACCTTCACAAAGCCCTGTCTTTCTCAGGGCTTTGATTGCAGTCGTCGTCTTCCCCGAAACGACCAGCTCCACAAAGCCGCCCTCTGGGGCCCTCTGGCTCGCATCGGCTTGGGATGTACAAGGTGTCCGCCAAGGTGTGCTGAATGTCCTAGGAGGACATGTCCTAACCAAACATCTATGAAAATATGCTCAAAGTGTCTATGTCTATGTCCTCCAGCAAGGGACAACAGTACATATGGGCCCTTTGAATGAACATATGAAACCATTAAAGGACAACCTGTTCAAGCAGTGACGAATCAAAGAAGTTCTTGTATGCGCCTCATGTTGGGATAGGTCCAGACTGGGTGCTGATATACTGTAAGGTGAACAGTTGAATAGTCAACATACCAAGCCATCGACATAATCATCTACTTGAGTATCATCTTCACCATCATCAGCCCCCTGAGGGTTCTGAAGATTTGGATTCCGCGAAATCAACTGCAAGTGAGATTCTGGAGTTGCTGCAGTCAACCTGATGGTGGCGACGAACCAGCGGTAGCGGGACGACTTGAGCCATGATTTTGTGGCCCGAGTCTGACCCCATCCCTGCTGAGCACTCCAGGTTTGTCTAGTTCGAGCGGATGGCCCGTACGCATGCGTTCTTTCTTTCTGACACGCTACTGAAGCTGCTAGCCCTTGTTTTGGTTCCGGAGACCCACCCTCCAAGGGAATCGGTCCCAGGGAATTCGAACAGATTCGATTTTTCCGTCGCCCGATCTCGGAAACCACTTGGTCTTCCCTGTGCAAACGAATCTGAAACAAACGGGAACTTCGAAAATACAGATCACCTCATAAACCGCCACATCACTCCAAAACGCGACCATGCAGAGTCAAGCGGGACATTGGACATGCAAGCATGAATCGCTCACCCTAATCTAGGACCTAGCAGAACCCATCGCCAACATTGGATGATCAATGCACTGAGTCCCCCGAGAAAACAAAAACGAGTCAGAAAAAACAAGTGTGTCGTTGTTGGACAGTTCCCAGCTACAGTCGAGGACAGCTCTGACAAAATCAACCCTAGCCTCACCTGGCAGGTAGGGAATTTCTTCGAAAGTTCCGCGATTCGGTGCCAACAACCAGGTGATGAGGACAGGACCAGGGGATCCTGGCCGAACAGGTGGCCTTCGGAGCGGTTCAACACTCCAGAAAAGTGAGCGGGGAAGGGGCTCTCTTTAAAAGGTCTCTCCTGAGAAGGTACTGGACCGGGATGGGTTTGAAGGGTCTAAAGTCTATAAACATCTCTATAAACATCCCTAGAGCTCTGGACCCTCCAGTTCGTAACAGGTACAGCACGTCCGCAGCACTCTGATCCCGGTCCGGTACGGCTGGACGCTGCGAACGCGCCTGTCCGAAGCGGCGCCCGAAGACGAGGCGATGGGCGTCATCGCGTGGACCACGCCTTGTTGCTTGGCCTCGGGGTGTCCAAACCATGGGGCGGTTTTCTGGTGGGGAGCGGGCGGCGTGGTTGAGAAGGCGCGCACGCGTGGAAACGGGAGAAGGCATGCATTTTTACGAAGAGGTCGAGAAGGGAGGGTGTTCGAGGTGGGGCTTAGGCAAGCAGGGACAAATCCGGAAGTGGATGACCCCCGGAAGACTCGGATGTTCCAAATACCAAACAGGTGGTGAACTCCACGTAACCATGATTTCAAGGAGTGTAGGGAGTCTTGAGGCTTGCAAAGGGGCCTTCCCCCATGGTGCCACGTGCAGCCACTGTTCGAGAGACCTGATTCTGTTTAAAATCCTTGTCTTCAGCAGCGTCAGAACAAAAAGACTTGTGAACTTGTGAACTTTTGCGTAAACTGTTTGGTTGCTAAGGGTTTACACATCCTTTGCCATTGTGTTCATGCCAAGGCTCAAACTACAGGGACCCAACCCCTATAGGGACATGAACAGAAATCTACCATATGTGGATGTTCCCAACCCCTCTGACAATAAAGACATGAACAGAATCAATTATATATAGTTTTATACCTCTGTGCATGGGCAAGGTGACCTGGGCCTGTGGAGCCAGTCCCCTTGTCCTCCGAGCATCCAAGGCCAATCTCTTCATCACCTCTTCCTCCCCATCAGCCACCGCCGAGGAAGACTGTAGGGGCCGCACCAGCTGCTTCCGGGGACCAAACAGCTCAAAGGTCCGTGGGAAGAGCGACAGGAAGTCGTGCCTGAGGCGACGACTGGAGCGGACTGGACAGGCGGACTGGACCGGTTCGGCTGAAATGGGAGACGTCACAGTGGCAGGGTGGTGACCTCACAGGGTGGAGGACCTGGCCTAAAAAATTCGGATGTCGGATGTTTACCTCTGAGTTTGGAGTGCCGGACATCAGCTCCCCCACAGCTTGGTGCTGAAGGAAGAAAAACCATTGAAAGGATATATCTATGTGTCTGCTCTCTTCGATCTTTTGGATCGCCAAGTCCAAGGTCAGGTTGCCTTCCCGGCTCCATGGCACGAGGAGGCCTGGCCCAAAGGCCTCTTTGAGCCGCACACTGGTGGGTGTGGTGGGCCTCTTTGAGCCGCACACTCCGATCGCGTGACACATTACGCCGGACGCTCGCTACGGCTGCATGTGTCTGCTCTCTTCGATCTTTTGGATCGCCAAGTCCAAGGTCAGGTTGCCTTCCCCACTTTAGATCACCAAGGTTGTGTCAACCTGAGCTTTTCTTCTGGTGGGATCTTGTTGCCAAAGCGGCTCAAAGCCTTCTCCTTCGAGGTCTTCTTCTCCTTGATCTCGGAGTCGAGTTCCATGGCTGCGTTCAACATCTTCCTGAGTATCAAGAAGTCGAGCTCCGCGAAGTTCACCTGAACTCGATGGTTGGGGTCAAACTTGTCGAATCTCTGTTTGCTAAGGTCGTCTGACTCTTCATTCTGAATCCAGGTGAGGTTCAAATCTAAACCATACTTGTCCAATTGCTTGGAGAGCTCCATGAGGATCAAACATGCCGGGAACTTTGTCGTGAGAAACCGATCCAAGAGGTAGGAGTTCGACATGTTATCTGTGAAGCCTGTGATGGCCACGCGTCCTGCCCCTTTATGCCAGCCACCTCCAGGGCAAAAGACCATCACGGCAACCGTTGCCGCCAAGAGCTCTGTGGTGGAGATGGTCCTGAAAGGTTCTCCTTTCACGTACAAGAAAGGTGCTGTGCTCCTGTCAAGTTTCAAGTGGAACCATCGTGCTTCTTTCGGGTTGGAGGTGACAAACGTTTCCCAACCCCCGATCGCAACACCATCCCCATCGGCCATGGCGTCAACTCGGAACACCTCCCCCAGGACCTTAGGGGTGTCGGACAGCGGCTTCATGGGAGCTTCCACTATGGCGTCCTCAAAGAACTGAATGGCCAATTTTGTGGCCAGGTGGAGATTGAAGAAACTGCCGCCCTTCACCTGAGAGGAGGCAGCGTAAAGTGGCGCGAGAAAGGGTCGGGACCTCTTTGAGATGCCGGCCAGGAACCCCAGCCGACCCAGTCCTCCTTTGAAGTCTCTTCCCAGCATGCGGCCTTGTGAGACCGCCCATGAGCACCACGTCTTCAGCCACTCCACCTTCTTTGGACCGACTCCAAGGCGCCAGGTGTTGAGGTCGACGGTATAGCCTATCCATTCTACTTCTGAGCCTCCGCGTGTCTTGGCCCACGACAGAGGGACCTCCATGACCTCCAGGAAGAGACCTATGATCAACCGATGACACTCTGCACCTCCCACCATCAGCAACCCATCATCCGCAAACAAAAGGAGGTACAGAATGGCCTCCACGGGGATCACCTTGTGGAAGGTTCTGAAGATGAGGCCTGCTAGGCGTCCCCACCAGAAGGCTGCACTGGCAACCCCAAAAGTTCCTCGGGTGTTCAGGTATATCTTCTCCTCCTCCTCCAATCGACAGGCCTGAAGCCCCCAATCTCGGCGATGGACTGGGATAAGTCTATGAGCCGACTTGATGTCGAAGGCCATCAGGAATCTCGCCCCGCTATCATGCTCTTTGAGGGCCCTCATCGCGCACTCCAAGTCGTCGAACTGAGGGAAAGCCATCCGATTAGGTTGACTCAAGCGTGTGTTGACCTTGAGCCCGTGGGTACCATCGTGGACCACCCTGACATCCGCCCAGTGCTTGTCCTTTGGGACGGCCCCCAATGAAGCCACCTGCAACTCGTCCCCGTAGCGCCCTTCGGCTTCTGCTCTGCTGACCTCCACCATCCAGCCCTTCTCAACGTCCTTGAGCACGTGCCCCTTCACCTTGTCCATGTGCTCCTTAGCCGAGGCATAGTTTTCTCTGATGATGGCCTCTTCCACATCCTCCTCCCATCGGGACCCCTGGGCCTCCTCAGATTGCGGCTTCTTGTCATATACCGCCTCCACCCAGGGAATTTCCCCTCGAACTCCAAGCGGCACGCCAGTGGTCAAAGCGATGGTCTGCGTCCTCCACGATCTTGCCCCAGGCCAGGACCCTTCTGAACGCAATCTCTGCAGGGATGTCCCCCTTCTTGGGCAGAGGTTCTTGCCCCAAGTCACGAACCACTTTGTCCAGCCTCACCCTCACGCCGTCGACCACGTCGCCAAAGGGGGACTTGTCGTGCCTGCCCAGCGCCAACTCTGCAATTAACTTCAGCCTCCCTTTCTTTCCCAACTCCGTCACGTAAGTGTCCACCTCCTCCCAAAACGAAGAGGCCAATCTCGATGCCGCTGAGCTCCTCGAAGGAAGTCTGTGCCCCACGGGCCTGACGCCTGGGGAGTTCAGCCCAAGCCCATCCACCATCCTCCTCGCTTTCCCTTTATACCAGACTTGGTGTGGGGCCCAGGGACCTCGTCCAGAAGGCCTTGGGAGGTTTGGTTGCTGCCTAAGCCTCTTTGATGGAGGCTCAACCTCCTCCGAAGCTCCACCTTGCCCGTCGACAACGCCAGAATCGTCACCTTCAGCGTCCGCCGGGCCTTCTCCTTGACCGAGAGCACCATCACGTTGGCCTCCTCCAGGGTGACGAGGTGGTTGCCCTTCGAGATCTTCAGGATCTGGTCGACGATGAGGAGGGTGACCTTCAGAATCTTTATGATCCAAATGAGGTGAGTTTTCCCCCTCGTTCTCTTCGTTCTCTTTGGCCGTTTTGTGAGATCCCCCCTTCAGAAGATGGTCAAAGAGGGTCGATGCTAGCCAGTGATCCATGGCAGGAGGGTAAGCCGCCGCTGCCGTTGTGGCAAATGTATTGTCCGTGGCCTGGCGAATGAGGCGAGTGTGGCGCCGACCGCAGTTGCAGTTCTTGGGTAGGGGGCCCTGGTAGAGGTTGGCGCCGTCCAAGAGGGGAAGCCCTGCAGCAAGGTAGCGTTGCAGACCTGGCAAGTTATGCAGCAACCGAGTCGGTTTAGGTGATGTGGCACCAAGTTGGCATTGATAAAATGCACCAGTAAGGGCGTCACCAGCATGAACCCAAGAAACCATGGGAAGCAGCTGCCAGATTGAGGCAGGTCTAGTGTCTCCCCCCCATCTCGTGGTTGCTCCCAAATCTTCCGGGTGTTCCAACAAGAAAGCCAAGCCCAGTTGGATAGCAAGGGAGATGACCTGAAGGCAAAACTCAACCATGGCATTGCTCTTGCTTACCTTGTCCAGCTTATGGCCTTCCAGCCATGGAAACCCCAGTGGATGGACTGATGAACGCAAAGGCTTGGGACCAAATTCGTTGGCCCAAGGTGCGCGACTCCAAGTCGCACAAGGTGGTGACATGATCACCGCTTGGTAACAGCTGTTCTTCAACTTCTGGATGAGGTCCTCTTGGAGGGCTTTGTCCAGAAGATCATGCGAAGTTGACCGCAGGATATCAAAGGTGTCCACCACCATCGAACAACGTTTCGGGGTGGTCGCGGCCAATCGCTGCAAAACTTCAGGGATGCCCGTGTCCCGTTGGGGACCAGCAAACAAATAAAGGACTCTGAATTCTTGGCATGCATCGGCTCCTTCTGCTTCTGTCTCTGCCCCTAGTCAAGGGGGCTTCGGTGCATCAGGGTGCTCATAGCTGGGGTGATCCGGGGACAAGCAGATCCTGCAGCAATGAACTCGGCCGCATCCTCCAGTGCACTTCTCCTGGGCGTTGTTCCAAGCGAAGCAGATCTGTCGCCCATCAGGCGTGCTCCCTTGCAGGCCTCCCTGCTTGGTTTTCCCCTTTCCTTTCTTGCCCTTGCCCTTGCCCTTGTTCTTGCCCTTGACATAGTTTACGTCGTAGGGTTGCGGCCTATCCGAGCTCCTGTTCTTGCTCCTCCATGGGTCCTGCACGCTCTGAGTGGCCGAGGAGACCGCCAGCGGCGTGCTGAAGTGCCTCTCACGAACATCTGGGTTCTTGGTCACCGCCTTCAACGCCGACACGAAGTCCATGCCCTTGTTAATCTCATCGACCGCCTCCTTCCGCATCTGGTACTCATAGTTGATGATTAACTTCAGTGAGGGCCTGTGCAGTGTGACCCCATCCACTGTCTGGGACTCCAACTGTGCCACATCCTTCGAGCAGATGTAGTTCAGGTACTCCATGGCCACGAACGGGTTGATGTCCTTCAGGATCTCCTTGCTGGGGTACCTGAAACGTGCAAATATGAAGTGGTTGATCATTAACATGATCTTGCTCCTGAACTCCTCCATGTTGGAGGGCGACGATGTCTCAACCTTTGCCTTCTTGATCTTCAGAACGCCCGTCTTGCCCACGTGGATGTTCCCCGTCTCGGCTTCATCATCTTCATTGCGTGAGCCAAAGTGCCTGAGTGCCATAGGTCGCAGCTCTCCTGAATCAATCTGTTCGCACAGATCTTCAAAGCTTGGCTTACCGGGGCACTCCGCGTCCTTCAAACGAAAGAACCTTTTCTCAAACTCAACCCGGAACAGCTGCATCTCTACATTAGGGATGGCCTTCGGTGGCCACCGCTTCCGCCTCCAGCTCGTTCCTGGCTTCCATCCTCTTTGTGGCGGACTGCCACGCCAAAAACAATGACGCGAAAATGATCGCGTCTGCCGGCCTGGCTGTCACATCGATTCCAAGGCTGCTCCGAGCCAGTGTCTCCAACGATGTGCGGTCTATGGCCACCGCAGACAACATAGCCAAGTTGTCGATCCCCAGGTCATGAAGACCGGCCTGTGTGGCCTCTGGCACCCTCCGGGAGTCCAGTAACCCCTGCAAGTCAGGGGCCAATGCCGCGATCTTCTCGCGGTCCGTCAGCCCCGCCATGGCTTGGGCCTTGCGCCCGTCCCACGAGTACCCCCCCCTCCGAGGGGGGATACCCGAGCCCTCCAGGCTGGAACCAAAATGTAACCGAAAAACCGACCTCCGACCAACCCACCAAACACGAACGATGTCGAGAGAACCCAACCTGGTGGCATCCAGCCCCGCCCAAACACCCAGCTTGTTTTCACAAGTCCAGTCCACAGTTCGAGACTTCCTTTCAGTCTCAGGCTGCTCCGGCCGAGCGCTCCGGCTCTCCTTCCTCCTCTGATGAGGACGATGCCAACTCGCTCAACACCTCAGCGTCCGCACCGGCCTGGATCACATCCGCCATCTTCTCCCTAGCCGAGAAGCAGGTAGAGCATGCTTTCTCTCCTTGCTTGGGATCCAGCTCTGGGCGGTCAGCCCCAATGACCACGTACTCCCTGTAGTGAACTCCGGGAATACGGTAGCAGCCTCCCATCACATGCAAAGTGCGTGTCCGGGACCTCCCAACGATCGACAGCACATACGTCCCCAGCGGAAACTGATCTCCGCTGTCTGCCACGTCGGTGTTCCCGTCCTCCTCCTCCGAGAAGACCTCTGTCGGCGACCAATGCTCTGGTGTCTCACAAACGGCCTGGCCATGGTCTTCATCCACATTCTCCGAATCCGATGCCGTCACCTTCACAACCTCCTCCTCTTCTGCCAACGGCAACCTCACTGGGGTGAAGGTCATTCCCCATTGAGGGGGCGCAATGGCCTGGGCCTCTCGATTTGCCTGGCTCGGCGACTTCAAGTGCACGTCTTGAAGCCATAGTGTGAAGTTCTTGATCGTGGCCAGGTCGTCAACCAAGTCAAACACTCCATAGGTCGACCTGACCTTCTCCGCCACCTTCTTCTGGGCTTCGAACGTCAACTTCCTGGTGGTCGTGACATAGCCCTCATCAACACTGGGTCGCCACCTGCCCCATCTTCTGCGGACCTCCTTGTCCACCTCGCATACTGCCGCCCAGCTCATGATCGTCACCCGCTCCGAGTGCTCCGAGAAGTAGGCCGTGGACTCCGGCTGCAACAGAGGGACCGCCCTGTCTGCGCCATCCTTCAACCTGGACGGAAGCTCCGATAGCAATGCCCTCGAGTAGGTCATGGCGTCCTGGTACTTGAGCATGGACTTGCGAAAGCCCTGCAACCGGTTGTCCGGTCGAGCCATCAAGTAGTCCCTCATGCCGGTGCCGATCTCCTTGCCCATGCCCATGAAGATCTCCAAGCCCACCCGCAACCAGTCCTTACAAACCAAATATGCCGAGGAGCTGACGAACACCTGGACCACTTCTACACGGCGTCCTGCCCCCGTTGTCTTCGATCGGGTGATGTCAGCCTCAAAACCCAGGTCGGCGTCGAAGGAGATGCTTGCGGGCGGGATGCCCTCCGCGTCGTGACAGCGCAATGCTGCCCACATTTTAATGAGCTTAAACCATGAAAAGACTCTCTTGTAGGGGGCGATCGTGCGATCCATGACCCCCATCTCAAGAGCCCGGATTGCCTCCACTGGCAGCCGAGCAGCCTTAACTGTGGGCTTCGCCTTCCAATGGTCCCCCCGCTCGACCTCAAGCAAGAAGTGGTGGAGGGATGCACTGCCTGTCACCTTGCGGTCCTCCGGAAGCTCGGCAGACATTTCGAGAAAGGCGACGGCCTTGAAATAGGACCCTGGGATGGTGCGGCCGCAAGGTTCTTCCATCCGAAGGGCTATATACGCTATGAGATCGCCCTCATGGCGCAGCCAAGGGGCAGAGTACACATTCTGCATGTACACCATCAGATGCCGTCCGTGAAGGACATGTTGGCGTATCGTGGACGCCCGCCTCCCCATGGCGAAGCGGTTGGCATAGTACTTCAACCCTTCCGGACCTCTCTTGCCCTTCTCGATGAGTTGCGCCTGTTCCAGGAAGTCCACCAAGTGTGCGATCCACCTGTCACGTTCTCTCTCCTCAACCTCCTTGCGTTGCTCTTCAGTGTCGCAACCCTGAAGAAGCCGGTCACCACGTGTCCTCCAGCTCACCCGGGGCAAAGTCTTCCGTGCCAAGACCAGGGAGGTGCCGATCCTTGCCTCTCCAAAAGAGGTCTCGTCGATCTTCTTGTTGATCAGCGCCTGGTCTTTGTATAACAGTCGTTGGTGCTGGAGAAACAGGTGGTCTTCAAGGTCGAGCTTCAACCTCTGTCGCTTAGCTTCCGTCTGCAGCCAAGCGAACTCCTGTTCTGTCCAAGCTTCCGCCACCAAGGGAAGCAAACCCCTGACCTCCCCCGCCGGCATGTCGTGGAAGAAGGCCAGCGAGGATCTGCTCCAGCCCAGGTCCATCAGTTGACCCAGGCAACCCGGCTCCATGGCACGAGGAGGCCTGGCCCAAAGGCCTCTTTGAGCCGCACACTCCGATCGCGTGACACATTACGCCGGACGCTCGCTACGGCTGCATATCATCTATATCTTTAAAGAAGGAGCTAGGAGCCAGTTCCTGGCTTTGAGTTTGAAGCACACTTCAATGGTGGTTTAACTCCACCCTGGCTCCTGAGCTTGTTTCTTCGTTCAACTGTTCCTTCGTTTAGAGCTCCAGTTTCACCGGCTCGGTTGCGTTCTCTTATTTGCTTGTACGTGTTTTGCTTGTTACTTTTCTTGGGTGTTTGTGGGTGTGTGTGCCCCGATGTCGCCAGATTAGGGTCGACCATCCAAGAAGCCACTATCCGGTGAAATGGAGCCACCATCCTTTCCAATCAGGATCGAAGAACGACCACCATCCAGCGAGCTGGCTTGCTGAACCTATTGAATGTGACAATTCGTCAATCTAGAAACTAAGAATTCAACGTGCCATTAAAGTCTTACCATCTGACATTCAACACTGGGATCGCCGAGACTGAGACCTCAAGCTTTGAGACGGAGGAGATCTCAGCTGTCCACGTGATTGATCACTCCACCATGCTTGTTTCAAGTATGTTTAAAACTAAAGAGGAGCCTCACGTCCTCAACTTAGCTGTCTGCAATCGCTTGTTGGGTGGATTGATGTTGAGCTCTTGATGCTTCTGATCTGCTGCTGAGTGTTGTATGCTGTGGCATGCTTTGGCATGCTGCGGCCTTCCCACCATCCTTCCTGTTGCTGTTGTATGTTTGGCAGCTGGTCACAGGTTCTGGTGCAGCATGTCGCTTCCTTTCATTCACGTTCACCTGTCTGAACAAACCAGAAGCTAGATGGGCGTTTCGGCCGGGCGTCAACACCCCTTCCACCACTCCTCTTGCCCTCGGCGTCCGAACCAAGTGGCAAGCACAAGTGGAGTCGGTCCCAGGAACCATAGCGCCGACAGGCGGAGCAATAGGCCTTGTTCAAGAGGTGGAGCGACCACTCCTAGCAGAAGTCGTTCGTTGGTTTAGGCGCGCGGTGAGAGAGCTGGACGAGAGCCTGGGGACCTTTCGGGGATCACTCAAGATTGGGGACAGCAGAATGAGTGATCCATGAGAGGGCCAGGTTGGACCCAATTTCAGTGGAAGAGCCCATTGTTTGTGCCTGAAATATCATTTGTATAATTATAATAACCTGGAATGACAAAGTGATGAGATCTCACATCTCCTTGCCGTTTGCAGGAACCTGGTTCCTCAAGATGTACAGAAGCTCTTCTGCGTCGGCACGAAATTTTGTCCAGTGCTGCACTGAGTACCTGCCACGGGGCGTGCCGAATTTCGACCGTGTGGCTCTTCATCTGCAAGAGTTGAAGGCTTCAGCAAATGGGTCCAAAGTGCGCAAAACAAGCATCCGTGAACCAGCCGGATCAGGTAGCTTGGCTTCTTTTCGGTACAAGCGCCGGGGTTTAGTCACCCGGGTTTGCAGAAAGTCACCCGGCCGCATATAAACGCAGCATTAATCATTAGTCAAAAGTCACCTGGCTTGCGAAAAGTCACCCGCTTTATGTTAAAACACCATGTAAACGCTCCACGGAAGTATGTTTGTCAAAACTGCTATACATCAGGAACTCATTGGCCCTGTGCACAAAAGAACTAGATTTATGTCGAAGCTTGCAACGTTTTGGTGACCGAAACCTAATCAGAATACAAGAGTAGGACTATCATGAAGATTAGCCGATTAGCCTGCAAACATAGATGCAGCATGCTCAGACTACACGAACCTTTTCTACTTGTTCTGGCCCGGCTCAAACGGATTTGAATCAGTCGGCGATTCCAACAGTCAGCGGTCTGTCTCGATTGATTTAAGCATATATGGCTACACTGGCGGGAGTGCCGTGCGAGTCGAGGTATCCACCGACAATGGTGTCGAACTGATATTCCAAAGCATATAATCCAATCATATTGACATCTTGCACCTAAACCGCATGTAAACGCAGCATCCAAACAATGTTGACCTGACACTCTTCCAGTTATATTGCCATCTTGCATCTAACCCCATTGTAAACGCAGCATCCAGACGACTTTCTACAAGACCAGATGACTTAACAGCAGGTACTTGTAGGATCTGTTTGATGATTTGGTGGGGTCAACCCATCTGGCGCGCCACGCTGCGCCATCTGTCGCATCTGTCGCGCCTCACCACACCATTCTCCGGTCGCCAAAGGCCGTGTCTCGTCTTCCAACGCCTGGGTGGACCGGTCGATAGGTGACCGGAGCGAAGTAGAGACCACCGTGGTGACAGGCATGGACGAAGGGGTGTGTGTGTGTGTGTGTCCAACCCTGGACAAAGGGTCTTCCACCACCACTCTTTC
>CAXAMN010002225.1:1228017-1262627 GCA_963970005.1 Durusdinium trenchii
CCCATCGGAGAAATTGAGCTAACTGAATACAAACTGTCGAAGTGTGTTCTGTGTGTTCTGTGTGTTCTTCCCTAAGTGGACAGGTGTCTTTTGGGAGAAGTGCCCTGTTTCCAAGCAAAGAAGGCGAAAATGAAGGATCGGAAACATTTGCGCCACAAGAGCGGTTTCAAGAGTGGGGACAGTCCTCCCCCAGCCACAAAAGAAGGATTGACGCAGTTCAATCTGATGTACCTTGGTGAAATGGGTACGCTCTCCCAAATACACACCAATTCCCGGAATGGTTTGGAAGATGATGTATCTTCCTTTTCTGTTTGTTTGAGAGATTGGATACTACAGTCCAATAATCGAACCAATAGAGCGAAACACAGCGGTGAAACCCAAAATGTGCATCAAAAACACAAATCAGTCTTTATATTGGTCTCATATGGCTTTATGATGCTTTGTGGATTCTCTGGTTTCATGGTCTTGGGAATTGCTTCATGTAATTTCCATGATGTTCTAGTGAAAATGATCCGACCACACTAGCCTGGGCTGTCGTTGGACGGGCTCTCTGCAAACATCGTTATAGTATAGAATCAGGATAGTGGTTCTGAGCAGATTGAATGCAGTCAGTTTGAGTAAAAAAAAAAAAACGCGTGCCACAACAAGCTTAACAAGAAAATCAGATCCCCACGCCAACTTCCCACCACGTGTTCACTAGTTGTTGTTGACGAAGGAGGGTCAATGAAGGGTCGTACATGAGGCAACAACCTTCTCAACATCACCTTCTACCACAGATTTGTTCACACTGCAGCGAGGGACATGCAAAGCCTTAAATGAAGGCAAGTTATGACTTCACCCCAACACCTTTCACTTATGACTTCACGTCATTGACCTCGCATTTCTAAATCAGAAGACTCATTGAGTATGACTCACCCGTTGTTCACCCCGACACCCCGTTCTGTGCTTTGGACCGAAGCCACTCCTCGGCGGCGGGCACTTCCATCCACCCGATGTCCACCGGTCGCCGGTCGCCATTGCGCCAGCGTGGCCAGCCTTGGTGGAGTGGAGCGTGGGCCCTGTGAGGTGAGAAGTGGAGACGGAGAACATGAGGTATAACAGGTGGAGAGGTATACCATATGGTAGAACAATAACCCGGTGATGTTAAATACCCGGGTTTTCGCTGTGAGGTGAGCTGAGGTTATTGTTGGGCTCCGGGTTTTTGGTTCCTGGATTGGTCCCGTTATTGTTATAGCCAATAAGAGATCTTGAGAGGGGAGTGCCGGACGGCGCTCCTTTCTGTCGATTTTTTCATGATGGATTCTAGATGGTTCGATAGGGACAAAACAGTGGTACGAGTACCTAGCATACCTACAATGGATGCAAGTGGCTTGACTCTATATATACTCTAGGCATTCTGTTTTCGCGTCACCTTTTGAGACACAATATTGATTGACCTCATGCTCAATAATGATCAATATTGATTGATGATCCTGCAATCTCCAAGATTGAACTTCTCAAAAACCATGCCTTCGGAACGGACACCAAGGGCATCCTACAGGCGCAAGATAGACACCGTTATTCCGTGGCCATTGGTCTGCAAGTTGCCGAACCGAATGGCACTGTTTCAAATGACCAACCGAATCCTTTCAGCTAGGACTTCAACCTGAATGGAGGTCAGGTTCTCACCACCCCACTTCGTGTAACTCTTCGCGTGTTTTCTTCGCCCAGAAGCGTGGTCGATAGGGCTGACAACCACCCTCCTGGCCCAACGCCGCTGTCCGGGGTTCAATCTCTAGGGGTCCAGCCGCACCTCCTCAGGAGGTATGCCTGGACCCTCCTGGCACCCACCCCAGTCCCACCTTCGAAACGAAGGTACTTGGAGTTTTATAGGGAATCTTCCCAACTGGGTGCAGAAGTAAGTGGATGCCCTTCGGTGTGGTGTGGATCTCCTGAAAGCACCCTGAATGCTATTGAGCTGTTAGCCTCGAAAGAAACAGCAACCGTTCGAGGTGATGGCTTCGGCACATCCCTCGCAGTTTTGCTCGGCCGAGAAGTCTCTCCGAGCGCCCTCAGTTTTGGGTCCGTTCGACCGTGTCAGTTTCTGCATGAGTCCAGCACCAAGCACTTCAGAAGGCCGGATGGGGGCATGGTCAACGGGAGCATCGGGGCATGGTCGCATCAAGGCGGGATGGGGTGCTTCACAGCACTGATCGGCAGAAGATGAACAAGTCGACCTAGGCACCTCCGAACCCCAACAACAAGCTTCCTCTGAGCCTCAAATAGGCACCATTTCTGGGTCGACCTAGGCCCCATTTCGCTCAGCGTTTCACCCAGTCGAGACAATGCGGCCACCACAGCACCCTCACCTGTTCGGTCTTTTTCGTGCGATGTCGGCAGTCCCGTTCACCCGTGGCTGGAGGGGTTCAGAAGAGCAGGTAAACCGCTGAAAATGGATGCTCCAAACAGGTCCCTCAAAACCATAGGGATTTGCGGTCCGGACCCCTCTATTTGAGAGACCGATCCCTCCATATGAGGGTCCAGGAGCATCTGGGCTGGTCGCCTTTCTCCACTGTTGATGTAAGCTTCGAGCGCTTCAATGAAGGTCATTCCGTCTGTTGAATGATGTGAGGTACATGATCTTTGCTCCATTCCATGAGGTAAAACTCCAATCCTTCCGGCAGCGACTTGAATGGAGCGTGGTTTTCATCATCGAAGTCGTGAAAGACTTCGCGCACACATGCCGAACATGCACATCCTTGTCACAAATCCAGGTTGTACCTGGCAGCACGATGTTTTCTCTCCGGTACATAGGTTTGGATGTCTTTGTTGGACATGTCTTTTTCGGAGACCAGATGTCCCAAACATCTGACCGGTGCAAGCACGATGGTCCAAAGCTTCCGTTCGGGACCGTCGAAGCGGGTCGGGTCATCGAACCGTTGAACCGGCCACCGGTCGAGGTCGCTCGTTGAACCGCACCGATTCCACCGAGGTGTTGTAGCACTTTTCGAGGTGTACGGCGTGTAGGTTGGGGTGGTGGATTGAAAAGGGGTGAATGGGGGGTGGTGAATGGGGGTGGCAAAAAAGATACGAGCGTAAAAAAAAAACGTTTCAAGCAGGTCGTGTCCATGAGTTATGACCTCCGAATTTCCTTCTTCTGAAAACCACTTGGTACTTCACACACCCCTCACGGTCGAAGTGTTGTTTCTTGGGTGAGGTGGTCGCTCTTATGTTTCAAACGCTAGTTTTTTCTGGAGGGATCGGACCTATAATACGGAGGGGCCTGGGGTCTCAGGCCATTAAACCTGGGTTTTGAGGGACCAAGTAGGGCTGTGAATGGAGCATCTGGGATATATGTATTTCCTTGAAGTAAGAGTGGACATGAGTGGACCTCGGTGATCCACTTTTCTCCGTCGATGGCATGGTAGCCCTCAGATCGGTTTGGAACACAGAACGCCGCCAAGCCACACATGACCTGAGACCTGCTTCGCCGACCTCGTTGCTGGAAAAGCTTAGGTGAAGGACACATCCCAGTTGCACGTTTATCGCCGGATCGAAGTCGCATCGACCCGTCTCCGCGACCCGTTTTATCGCGAGCCGTATCCGCAGAGATCTGCAGGCGTCTCTGGCGTCTCTGGCGTGGAATTCTTCGAACTCGTCGTGGCTTCGGCAGCCTCCGCGTCCCGTGCGCAGCCACGATCGATCTCCTTCGACCGTTCCTGTCGACCGTTCCAGACACGAAGATCAATCCTCAGCCCTCGCGCTGCCTCAGCTGCACCGTCCCAGAAACCACTCTTCCAGTCACAAAGTGGTGTGGCTCGTCCCATCCAGTGAGTGGATGTGACAGGGGCACCCCTAACCTCCAAGCTCGGCACCCCGTCTTGTGACTGCTGGTTGATCATCCTTATTATCCGCCGACCCCACACCGTGGGGTGAGGCGTGACTGTTGATGTTAGCCTTAGCCTTAAGCCTTAGCCTTAGCCTTAGCCTTAGACTTATAGCCTTAGCCTTAGACTTAGCCTTTAGCCTTAGCCTTAGACTTAGACCTTACCTCCCCTACCCCTCCGGACCCTTGTTGCAGTGAGGAAATCCGCCAAGATTCCTACCAAAGTGCGACGTGATTGCGACGTGATTGCGACCTGGATTGTCCAAGATTCTGCCATCCCAATTGATTTACATCTTGGGGCACCCTCTCCGCCCGCGCGGGAAAATAAGCACGGTCCAAAATGGTCCCGGGCTCGAATCCCGGGCTGGTCGCAGCGTGTTCCCGGCCAATGCCCTTGATTTTTCCTAGGAATGCTCTAGGCTTTGTCTAGATGTTGTTACGTTTTCGGCTGGATGCTTTTCCAAGAATTTTCTAGCATTTCCTCTTGTTTTTGGGTTCCTAGATTTCCCCAAAAAATTGTGAACCTATTGCTAACCTATTTTATTCCATTGTTGTACCTATTGCTAACCTATTTTATTCCATTGTTGTACTCATGCCTATACCCTTGCTTTTTCCTAGATTTTGTGACAATGTGTTGGAATTGTCGGATTTCCCGGGCTGGTCGCGGCGTGGTCCCGGCCAATGCCCTTGATTTTTCCTAGATTTTGTCACGTTTTCTGTTGGATTTGTGGGATTTTCAATGGCTTTTCCAGCATAAAGGCTTTTCCAGCATTTTCCTAGGAATGCTCTAAGCTAAAGGCTAGGGCTAAGGTCTAAGGCTAAAGCTAAGGCTAGCGCTAAGGTCTAAGGCTAAAGCTAAAGGCTAGGGCTAAGGTCTAAGGCTAACTAAAGGCTAGGGCTGGGACCCGACCCTGCCACTAGATTTTCCCTTGGGGGTCGGCGGCTGCAGGCGGTAGCCTGGTAAATTTATACTGTATGATACTGTATGATAATCTTAGATACACTGAGGCGTGAGTACCTTCTTCCCCGAAGGTGTTGTTTTTTCCATGTGTTTGTCCTGAATACGGAAGATGATCGATGTCCCAATAAAATACAGCTTGGATCTCTCAAAAGATGCCGATGTCCATTCCTTTGGGGGTCCAAAGATTCTCCACGCCACGGGCAGCCAGTGTCATCTTCGTCATAAAGTCCACACTCTCCAGGCACCAGCTCCTGGTGGCTGAACCCCGGCCGCATCGGTTCCGGTTGGCGCGGTCTCCAAGAAAGTCCAACATCCAAAAGCTCGGAAGCAAGCTCCCAACACATATCCAAACACTCATCAAACTATCTGGGTCATCCTCTCTCGATTTTCCAGGCTAGACTACCCAGACTGGGCTGCTAGATTGGACCTCCAGGCAGGACACCCAGACAGGATGATCCTGGTACCCATCTCCTCGCCAGTTCTCCAATTAATTCCACTTCTCTCTTCACCATTCTTAATCTACCCATTCTTACCACTTAATTCTTAAATCAGGACACCCATACCCATTCTCAAATCAGGACACCCATTCCTACCACTTCTTGACAGGACACACCCATTCTTAAATCCACTCCTTCCGGTCCCTTTGACTCCTTTGACCTTCCCTTTTTCCTCGGTCCTCTGGATCATCGCACCTGGACCTGTGCTCCTCAAGCTCCGCCTGCGCCTCGCGCTGCGGGAAGCCAGCGCCCGCCTGCAGGGAGATCGCCCAAAGGAAGGTTCCGTACTCCAACACCAGGCGCCGCTTCCTCGGGCGGAAAAAAATGGGGAACGGTTCAGAAGGGCGAAAGGCCTTCGAGGAAGACCAAGGCAAGAACAGTGATGGACACTTGGAGGGTGGGACGCCTCTCAATGGAACTTTACTACTTACTTCATGCCCACATGGTGCCCACCTGGTGCCCACCTGGTGCCCACATGGGCCTTCTATGAAAGCAGGGCAGTTCCTCCCAGCTCCTCCCAGTCGAGCCAGGCGTCAGTGCTTCTTGAAGCGAAACGTTGTGGCACAAGTCAGTGCGGTGGCCCAAGCGATATTGCCTGGCGCGGCATGTGTTGCGGCTTCTGCCGGGCTTGGAGAGCGAAACATGGGGAGCAAAAACATGCAAAATCCCCAAAGGGAAGCAATGTAAAAAGCTCTGAAGAGCTGTGAGAAGTAAGGTCCTTACAAATAACTCCAAGTAGACAATTGATGTTTCGTTCGTTGAAACACCTGGACAACCTTGAATCTTCATTGCTTCTCGATGTTCCTCGGAAAAACTCTCAAACAATTGGTGTGTCAAACCTCCGCTGGACATTCCTGTTTGCACAAGCTCATGAGCGAGACTGCGCTGGCTGTGGGTTCAGCTGGCCAGTGTTGTCGAAGAAAAGGGCAAGCGAGTCACATGCTTCATTGCTATGCATGGTGATGGAGCAACTCCTGCGTTGGAAGCAGTTGCAGCCTGACAGTTGGGGGCCTAACATCTATGACTCATCTATGGCCGGCCATGTTCACTGTTGGGGCCAAACAGGCATGTTGGTCGCACTTCCGTGCACGATTTAGTCGTCAAGAGTGCTCCCATTTGCCATCTATTCTACTTGAATTTGGATTGGTGGCATCGGGGCACTTGATTGCTTTGAATGCTTGACACACGCCCGGTGAGGCCAAAAAAAACAACACAAAGACCCTGGAAGAAGGTAAATAGACCAAAACCCATTGGGGGATTTCCCTATTACAATACACACCCACACTTCAGCGCCATTTGGCCGCTCTTTGCGAAATGAACCGACGCCCGCCTGCGCCGGAAGCGGTACGCGGCGCTGAAGCCGCTGCGCGCTCCCAGCCAGCGTGCCGCGTGGTCGTAGGTCTCTCGCGGTGTTCGCCGCAGCGAGGCTTGGTGAAGAATCAGCAAGCGTCGCGTGGAGAAAATCTCCAGGATCACCTCAACGCATGCGTCCTATAAGGTAGGTCGGTCCGAGCAGCACCAGCGAGCTCGGGACACGCGAGTCGTCCGTCGTTGGACGGAAAGGACACTGAAGAAAGACGACCAGCGCCTTCCGTTCGGGGTCTCCAATAGACGACCATGCACCGACCATGGATCTCCATTGAGTAACCCTTTGAACCCTACAAACTCCTGGCCCACCTCCACAGGATAGGTGGTTGGGGTGGATGCCAGGCGGGTCTAACCACCGATCTTGAGGAGATGGGCCAGGAGCGGTAGGGGAAGGTCCAGGTACAAACAAGAGTCTCTTGGCCTCCTACGGGTGAGGGACCAGGGACCCCAAAACCATCGCTCAACCCATCACAATGTGTGGCTGAGAGCACATTGTGATCGCAAAAGTCAGGATGCTTTTTGGGGGTGACATGCTATGTGCATATATACATTGATATACCACTAGCCTGCACGGAAAGCATGTCTGCAAGTTGCGAGGTCTTTAGGTGTTCATTTCAGCCTGGTCCGGAGCCACCGTATTCCGTACTCTCCGTCTGGATGTGGAGTCCCACGACATTCACATCACCTCCCAAACAAAGCCGAACCACACATAACCGCAGCTTGAGCAGGTCGTGGCCAAGCCTATTTCGTGTCACAAAAAAACATACCGAGCCAAAGTGTGTTTCACCTGGGATGGAAGACTCCCGCGCCTTCAAGTGGGGAGCCAAGAACTGTGCTCTCAGCCACGGCTGTAGTTCCCATGTGAGCAAGGCACCGATGCTGCTATAGCACCTCCGATGAAGAAAGCCCAACATATATACAGTGGTTTCAGAGTAGATGGCAGACCCCAAGATGTCTTGAAAAGATGGGGGCATATAATACAAACCAACTAACTTGGGGGCCCAAACGTGCCATTGGTCCTCTCTGTTTCCTCCGGAAAAAAGTTCCATCCGGCTGAGCCACCCACCCAGACTCGGACGGATGATCTGGCGATGACGGATGATCTGGCGATGATCTGGCTATGTCTGGTTAACTTGGAGGTTCAGAGTCTATCTTTTGGGGCGGCGTTGGTGGCCACCATCGGTTTCTTGTGCGGCATGCTTTGGTAGATGAAAGGCAACTGCTCCATTTAACGGTAGATGTGCGAATGGAGCGAATGGAGTGGAGTTTAGAAAAGCCCTTAGGATGTTGGACAGCTGTTGGGCCTTCCCAAATCATTTTAGGAGTAGCAAATCCTGAAGTGTAGTTCCCTAGGGATCCACATACCTTCTCAGAAGGTACTTGGACCCCCCCATGCCTATGTAGAAATGATTAAACATGTTTCCAATCACCTTCTAACAGGGTATTAGATGGTATTGTTTGGCTGCTGATTTTAGGATTAGCCCTAGATATAGGACCTCAGCATCCTCATTCCCGCCTTTCTTGCTTCGGCCGCGCAGCGTCCCCCCGGCGCCAAGCGTCCTGCAGGTCGTGGTGACAGAACTGCCAAAACATGAAGAGCTTCCTGGCAGCACTCGATCGTGGCGCGTTGCGCTCGATCGTGGCGCAACGTCGATCGTCCAACATCCCGAATGCCGCAACAAAGAAGACCAACAAGGCCCGTGCCAGCTCTCCATCTGCCATTAAACTCCAAACCCTCATACTATCCGGTACCTCCCTACTTCCGACCACGGTCCATCCCGGCCCGGCGAAGCCGACGCCGAAGGAAAGCGTTTTCCAAGTGCTCGTCCGGCCACTGGCGGTCCGCCAAGTGTCTCCAGGCGTCGCAAGGGATCACAAAGCACCAAGATCATCCTGAAGTTCGAAAGTTCGACAGCAGATCCGGAAGATCATACCCTATCGATCCACATACCGAACCAGGTCGGTACGGTGATTGGAGACTTTCCTATGGATCCACATACCGAAGCTGAGGTACGGTGATTGGAGACTTTTTGTGTAGGCTTGGAGGGTCCAATTACCTTCTGAGAAGGTATGTGGATCCATAGGGATATAGATCCAAAAAGGAAGAGGAATCACTCTTCTATAGAACTTAGGGTTGCTGTGGTCAGATGTGGTAAGAGAACTATATACTATATAAATCTATATAATAACTAGTTCAGTATTTAATTATGCCGTAGACTGTTTTGGGTGAATTCCCATCTGCGCACCCCGTTTTCTTGGCAGAGTTAGCCAATGAAACGTTCAAGCAAGTCACGTCCGTCCCGATTCGGATCAATTCGTTGGTGGTTTGTGTGACAACGAGAGCCCACTCGACAAAAGCCTCCCCATAACTGTGACCAAAAAGAGTCTCCACTATCTCAAGTTCTCCCTCAAGTTCTTGGGAAAACGCACCCAAGCTTTGAGGGGTGGTGGATAGATTCTGACTCCCTCATGTTCAGCTGAACAGAGCGAACTCCAGCTGTTCAATTTCACCGCGGAAATCCGGTGCCCCCAATCCCCCCCCAAAAAAAAAGGTTTCGCAGGTGATCCACGTACTTCCTGGCTAGGCGGCTCGGCTAAAGATGGTCCTTAAAGTTTCAGGACTGTCAGTGTGGGGGGCCCAAGTGTCAGTATTGGGGGGCTCAAGTTAGTGTAGGGGGCCCAACTCAATATATAGGGTCCAAGCCAGTGTAGGGGACCCAAGTCAAACGCTGAGGAAAAAAGAACAAAACGACTTTCAGCAAATTCTCACCACGGGTCTTGGTCGATCTCATTTCCGCGATGGCATGGTAGGAGAGTGGATAAGTCACAATCACTGGGTTTTTCAGGCCCATGATGCTGGCGCCCATGGATGGTTGCTGATTCTTCGTGGATCGTTGTGCCACGTGATTTTCCACTTGCGCACGGGTTGGGACCAACTTGTTTCGCTGCCCCTGCATGAAGATACTGTAGTCCTGAAGAGTGGCCAGGAGCGGTGATAATCTGGATTGATTGATACTGAAATGACCCGAAGAAGAAAGAAGAAGAAAAAGAAACGAACAAGGAGAAGCAGTCTGAGGAACTCATTCGGGCAGTAGACCAACCTGTTCATCTATTCTGATCCCAACGACTTGTTCATTCAACTGAGCGCCACCTACGAAAGCATGCAATCTGGCTTGCTGCCGTCCCTTTCCTCTCAACCACCCAACAAAGCCAAGTGTGAGCTGGCACTGGGTCCATCCGACCAGCTGCACCGAGCCTCAGCCCCTCCATCTCCCCTCCTCCGCAGTCGGACCAAGTGTGAAGTCAATCTCTGGGTGATGATAGAGGTTGTAGTGCAACCTCAGCTGAGCTTTTCGCAAACTCCAAGGCGTCAGCCCACCATGACCTGGCTTCGCATTTTTTTATCAGCTGACTCAATGGCTGGATGAATGAGTCTCCACTCAAACCTGTAGCTAAAGGCTAAAGGATACATGAAGAAGGAAGAATAGGTCGGATGATGAAGGAAATGAAAGAAGTCTTCATGTTCAACAAATCCATAGCGTCTAGCGATCTTCAGTGTTCAACCGTCGAGTGGGCATGTTCGCGGTTGGAACTCTGCAGGGTACACCATGGCAAGCCAAATAAATCCATCTTGCAATGTTCAGTCACGTCCCCTCTTCGTTCACTTCTCTTGTTGTCAATCTGTGACCTGCCTTAAATCCCCTCAACTCCCAACGCAGAGCGGCAGCCGTTTTGGGGCCGTCCCTCGTGCCGAAGATGGTGCACCAAGTTGGCGCAGGGTCATCATAGACCCCGTGAAAAGGAAGGGAAAAGGACCGGGAGGGGTTCCGGGTGATTGATTCGGTAGCACTTCTTGGCAGATCAGAACATCGCAAAAAGCATCAAACAATCATGTGGTAATTTAATCTCATAGCCTGACTTAAGTCAGCCAAGGCTTCAGTCTGCAACCAAAGATGCTACATCTCTCACATTCTACCGAAAATACCCCTGGTCGCCGGTCGGTCGAAGAGTTGATCGAATTGCTTGGAAGCGTCCGGAAGTTGCAGGAAAAGGCGGTCACTTGGTGACCGAAGGCAACAAATGTCCACCAGCAAGAGAACTGATTTCAACGTGTTGTTGCAAAAACCAGTTCTTAGATGATCATAGTCACCTGTGTTGATTGTTAGATGATTGTCAAATATGACAAGTCCTGTATAGGACAAACTTGTTGTTTGTCAAAGTGACTTGCTCTCTATGACTCTAAATGAGACGTTAAAAGAGGCAAGCCATTGCAAACCAATTCAACAAACAACATGGAATAGATTGGAATAGCGCATCGTCTCAAACGGGCCTTCCTTGAGCTTCGACTCCTCTACCTCTCCTCTTCGACTCCTCGGCCTCTCCGAACAAGATCTTTGAAGCGTCTGGGATTCCTTGCAGCTGCGGAAGAGAATCGCGCCACCTGCACGGTGTTGGCTTCATGTTCAAGGCGTCCGGGAGGCAGAGCCTGATTCCGGGGAGCTGCGATTTTCGGCACGTCAAGAGACCTATAGACGTCAAGTTCGGAGTCATCAAAGTCTACTTGATCTTCCATAGAGATCGCCACTGCAATCTTCAAAGATTGAAGTGTTCTGCGATTGCTCTCCACTTCTTGACCAAATCTCGGAGGATTCGGAGGGGAAGGAATGATCTCTGTGGTGCCCACCGCATCATTAAAGGGGACCACCTCCGATTGTCGCGCGAAAGAAGCTCTGGCACTTGCTGCACAGCCCATGGCATGCACCCGCAGTGGAAAAGCGCTTGTGGAAATGCACCCCGGTGCTCGCGCGAATACACGAAAACTATCGAAAACTGCCATAGTTTGAGCAAAATGTTTCGATTATGCAATCAACCCGTGAGTCGCTACAGCATGGTCCCGACAAACAATGGGACACGCTGCAGAATGATTCCAAAACCCCCAACTGGCTGGGGGTAAAATTAGTAAGCCAAACCTGTCCTGGATGTCATTATGCTGCTATACTGCAACACTACATCTAAATAAAACATCTACTCCAGCTGAATCAGATCTGTGAGAAGCGCGAATAGTCGCTATATACAGTTGGCCTGGGTTGATTTTAAAAAAAAGGACCGTGTTCGCTTGGCCACACCGGAGGGTTTGCTTCGCTTCGAAGCTCTGCTTGCATGCTGTGAGCCCAACCCTTTCAGGAAAGCCTCAAAACCGACTTGGGGCCGATGTTCATCACCAAAGCACATCAGAACATCCCTGGAGATCTGGATGTGAATCATGCACCTTGCTAATGTAAAACATGGTAAAACCATCTAAGCCTCTAGTCTTGTGAGCCTTTGGCCTCATAAACTCCTCCCTCCACCCTCCAGCCCTGCAGCTTCCCCAGTGGATCCCAGGCCATACCAGGAAGCAGAGTTGGCTTTAGTCGAACTGGAACCACTCGTTGCCAGCTATAGTCTATAAGTTAGTCTATATTGGTTTGCCTGGAATCCCCTGAGTGCGGACTACTTTCCCAACCGCACCCGCTGCTCACTTTCGGCACGGTGCCCATCCCTCTCTCCACCGACCGCCGCGTCCCGGGGCCGAGCGAGCTCGGCGCCGAGCGGCGAGCTCGTGGCACAGCGCTCCGCTCCGGCGATCACGAAGTGCAAAGGGATCGAAGACCAGTCGACGAGTTCGGTCACGGCAATCTCATGTCCTCCGGGTTCGAGTGCGGGTTCGAGTGGAGGTCCAGTTCAGATGGGAGTCTCGGATTGGACTGGCTGGAGGTGGATGAAGCCGTTCGGAAAACCCAATGCAAAAAGAAAAGGAGGCAGAGGCGGCAGAGGTGTTAAAACATCTTCCCGCATGGGGAAGGGATTCCCCCCGGGAAGGTGGGAAAATCTAAGAACATATTTCACCCTTCAAACCACCCAAACCAGGGAGTTGTTCTAAATCGTCGTTTCAGGAAGTTGTGCGCGCAAAAATACTCTACGACTGAACGGAACTGAGGAAGGAAGGATGGGAAGCTCCATCCCAGACCAACCTTGTATGGAATAGTTACCTACATTGGGGTCATAAATAGGGTAAATTTGGTGCAAATGTATGTATATAACTATTCCAGTCCCAGACATAGTCTGGTCTGGGATGGAGACAGGATGGTTTCAACCGTTGCAACCCTTGAAACAGTAAGGGAGAGATGCAACCATTCTGCTTGAGGTGATTGATGACGCAGAGACATGTCTTTTGGTGGCATGCGCCAAGAAGGTAGGTGAAGGGGGTTCTCCATGCTTCGGTCCAAACCACTCACAAAACCCACCATAATTGAAACAGTAATTATATATATTACAATATATGTACAGATCTGAGATTGACTACTTGAAAGTGAAGTTCACATTCCAAGGGTGTCCCCAAAAGTCAATTAAGAATGATTACCCAGATGCTCCAAACAGCCCTTGGTCGCTCAAAACCCAGGAATTTGAGACCCCAGACCCCTCCATATTAGGGGTCGGATCCCTCCATATCAAGGACCATGAGCGTCTGGACAAGCCGAGGATTTGCTTAAGGAGCTGGGAGAAAAACAAAACAACCAGAAGTGGATTCACCCGGAACAAAGTAACCTTAAGCCTTAAGCAAAGGCAGGGAAATGCTCCTGCAGTTCTATGTCCACCCCTTTCCGCGCCGCCAAAACCGCCGCACGGTGCTCCTGGGAGCGGCGGCATCGCCGTGGCCGAGACCTGCATCTGTTCGGCCAGGAAGTGTGTCAAGGCCACTGGACCGATCTCGCTGGGGCCACAGGCCTCGTGCGAACAACCCAACACGCGGCCAACACGCGGCCAACACGCGGCCGGTTCGAAGGGAACACATCCTGAAGCCACCATTTCACCCCCACGGCCAGTTCCTTCGGAGTGCTGGTGTCCCTACCCCAAATAGTGTCCGTGTCTTGCTTTTGGACCGTGGTGATGTTGGCGCTTTGGCGCTTGGGGTGGCGACATGTGGTGACCAAAACCCACGTGTAAATGGTAAAATACCCAAAGTCACTGTAGTCGATTCCCTCTCCCTCTCTCAAATGCTGGTGTTCAAAACAGGCACCACTCCTAACCAGCTGGCCATATAGTGTCCGAATGTTTGAAACCAAAAAAGAACACCGCCCTCATCTCCGCACTAAGTGCTCCCAGTCACCCAGTCAACGCCATCTTGAAACCTCTCCTGCCGTAAAACCTCTTCCGGCCACTTTTTCTTTCCCAGACACCGTCAAAATTTACTATGTTCCTTCAAGATTAAAGAGGAAGACAATTTGACATCGAACAGAAAAATCTTGGAAAATTTATAGATCATAAATAAACAATTGAGCTATAGATCTTAAAATAACAATTAGAAGTTATAGATCATAAATAACAATTTTGAAAAAAGGAACACGCTTTCCGCGGCCCGCTGCATGGCGCCTTCGGCCCACAGAAGAGCCCAAAGACCGCCGCGGCACTCCGCGCCGTCGGTCCACTTGCCGACGCGTTCGGCTCGTCGACGCGGCGCAGCAGGTGGGACATGGCAAAGCCCAGCTCCCAGGCGCGGCCGAGGACGGGGAGCTCCAGGCAGCAGCGAAGCGCGTTTCGGGTGGATCCTGGGGTAGCCAGGAGCGCGTTTGGTCTGAAACGGAAAGAGGGAGGCAGGAAGTAGTTATCTGGTGGATACCTGGTTAGATGGCCTTGTGCATCCCACCAGTAAACTTTGGACCTGGATGCAGGGAGCTCTTTTGGCTGGGTAAATGTATAGAGGAAGAGATCCAGCAGCTCCTCAGCAGCTCCTCACCAGCTCTCCAGCTCCCTTTGGAATTCCAAAATCAACCCTCGTGTTTTCCCCTCCTCCGTCCCCTCCTGGTTCACCGGAACTCACTCCCAAGTTCCGCGGCCAACGCTCAAACCTCGTTCCGCTCCAAGTCTCTCATGTGATCCTTGACATTCTCATGCTTTCCCGGGCGCCAGGTCGCAGGCAAGCCCACCAAGCACGGTGGACCGAAGTCCTCACCACGTCCGCTGACGTCCACGTCGGCGGAGGCTGACTTCGGTCCAAAACCGTCCACGCGGGTGTTCAAACCGAAGAGGAAGAGGTCCCACAACTACAGTAGTATAGGTCCCGAAAACAGGACCTGACCTGCCTCTGGCCTTCAAAACCTCAGATTTAATTTGATGCTGTAAGTGATAAGTTCTTTTGAAGCAGCAGTAGATGTATGAGGCTTCTCGGGCCACAAATCTTTGACCCGGACCCACGTGGGTCTGTGAAAATGTCCCCACCAACTCCGGTGCTGCATCCACTTGTTCCACTTTTGCTTGGTTGAGGGATCTTGGAGACTGCAATGTTGACCCAAATGAGCATACCCTGGATGCGTTGGTTCTATGTCCTAGGACTGAGGTTCCATGTTTTCGACCTGGCTGCCAGACATGTTTCGCGGGTTCCGCGTTCCCAGTGGAGTTCCGTGGGTCCCTTTTTGGAGCGATGCCCCAATCCGAAAGACGGTGCTTTGGTCTCGAGACCCGACACGGGGCTTGGGCGCCTGACACGGGGCGCTCTCCCGGAGTGCTCTCCCGGAGTGGTCGGGAGACGTGAACCCGGAGAGGATAACATACCTGGACCTTCTTTCGGGGTGTCCTGTCTGGAGGTCCCGCCTTAGTGGGCTGGGGCGAGGCGAGCTACCCAGGTAAACCGAAGAACAGAAGGTGGTAGTATGTATCATCCAGGCGGACGAATCGTCACATCATCATCCGCTTTTGATGCCTGCTGGCCCTCTGCTGGCTGGTCGTCCAACGCATGCTTAATATTTGATCATATCATACAATGTTATTACATTAATAGCTTAATACCTGTATCTGTATCTGCTGGCTCTCAAGGCACTCACTAGCACTCGAAAGGACAATTAAAAACCATTCCACACCGCCAGGCTGGCCATCCGAAACAAGTGCAAACCACGACATCTAACCATCTAACCTGGTTGGGTGGTTTCAACTTGAAAACTATGAGTCAGTGAGTGAAACAATCCTCCCAAGTAAAGGTTGAACATATATACACATCCACCGAAACATCAACCATTGTGAAACGTGAAATATGCAACAACATGTTGTAGATCTTAGATCCACTTGATCAGTTACTATCCGTTTGTTGAAACCACCACCCCATTCTCCCTGAATCGAACTCCGAGCGTTCCTTGAAGAGCGTTCCGCAGTCCGAGTCCGTGAGCTGAAGCAACGCAAAGCCCAACGCGAAGCCCCGCATCGCCCGGTCTCCCGGTCTCATCGCCGAAGGCGAGAGACGTCTCCTGAGCGTTCCCCAGACGTAAAAACATGTGTAGCTGGGGGTGGTGGCGCCTTTGCCTCAATCCGAAATCACCTGAATTCGTGGGACCTGCCTTCACAAGAAGGAGGCTTTGCGTGCCTCAAAGGGCTCAGTGGACTGCAAAAATCCTCTTGAGACCTTGCGGAGCTTCCCACTGCCCACCTTGCCATATTTGCACCATGCTCCAAATCAAGCAACTTGAAGCAGCACGCAACGATCTCCATGAGAAACATCATGACCCATCCAACGTTGCTTGGCATGAACCCATGGCTCACAGGATGCTCATGGCAGTCGGGTTAACTCCGCCACTGGCCGCCCTCGAGCATAAGGCAGTCTCGTGTATCAATCTACAAATCTGAAGTCTTCACAGATTCGGACAGCACAAGAATCCTCCCACCTTTGAACATGGCTGTGCGAAAGCGAAGTGGATTGAATTCATACCTAAACCCTCTTGGATTCCTCGGCCAAACCCTCGCCGGCACTGGGCCTCTGAGCAGGTCGTAGCGGTTCCAGCTGTGCGAGGCCTGACCAAGGCAATTGTGACTGCTCTGCTACTGCTACCTTTTTCCACCTGTTGCACCATCCAAGCAATCTACACTTGAGATTGCAGACCCTGAACACATTAGTGGGCTACCCTTACATCCCTTACCCCAATGGCTCCACATCATTGCTGACTCATCCCACAAAAGATCTGTTTGGTTCGATCGCAAACCTGAGTGGCCACTGGATCCCTCAGCTTCGGAAGATTTCTGCCTCGAAACCATCAATCTACAGTGCTTTCAGTGGTTCATTGGCACAAAACCACCCCAAGATCTCTTGAAAAGATGGGGGTCCACATTTCAACCACCAGACTTGAGGTGAATTTGTGCCATTGGTCTTTTCAAATCCACAAAAAAAAAACACTATTTGCCGGAAAACACACCATACATGGTTTGGAAAAAAAAACAGACAAAACCTACCCCACAAGAAAGAAGTCTTTCCTCCCCATGGATGGTTTCAAAATATTCCAGTCCCATTTGTCGTGTCTGGGACCCAGGGAGATCACCCACCCGCAGCTTTTGCCTGTCAAAGCCGCAGCTCACCGCTCGAGATCCGCAAGTCGACGCGCGCGCCATGGAGCGGGCGGTGTTTCTTCCCCGAAAAGGCGTGCGATGGGCTAACATCAACATGGGCATGTATGTATGTGTGCATGTAAAGTGATGTATTGGTGTATATCATATATCTAAATAGTCATATTCATATACTGTACTAGCTGTACGATAATTAAAGTTTGTACAATGTTATAATAAGATTTAATAAGGTGGTGGTCCTTGAGTATTTCACTGTAGACTGTAGACTCCAAGAACGTGCATTTAGAAGAAAACGTCCGACCCATACCACTGATTATACGGAGATTCCTTCTGGTCCCCATCATCTAAATCGACCTCGGCACCATCCATTTAGTCGAGTTTCATGGGCGACTGCACGTGACTGGACTACAGTATGGGGGTTGCTTGCCATAGTCAAACTCCCAGTTGCATGCCCTGTCCGTTGACTGCGTCGAAGGATGCACAAAATGCAGAAAGAGACATGTCCGTTTAGCATCCGTGTCTGGACTGCAGGTCCATCTAATCATTCATCATAGTATTGCATAAAATGTTGATGTCGACCCTGCATGTGTTTACTTGATTGTGAGATGCACCTGCTACGCCATTGATTCCAAAAAAGTTGATGGCGAACATCATCTAAAGCAAACTCCTTCTCATCTCATGGATCTGCTTGAGCCCTCCTGACATCAAAAACAGGTGCCAAACGATGGATCTTTCAAGAAACTCTCTCCGATCAAGTCTCTATGCTTCACCGGTCCGACCGCGGGTCGCATGCGGACCTTTTGCCACCGCGGGTCGTTGCGGCAGGTTGCGGCAGGTGTTTCGACTCCTCTGTGTGCTGCGCTTCGTTCGTCGCCCGAGTTACGTCCGTTGCATGGGTCTGGTGGTCTGTGAAGAGCTAGGGCCTGCCGACGGTGGTTCACTTCCAAGTCACGGTGACTGTTCTCTCATTTAGAGCATTTAGTCACGAATGGCTAGCTTCTTTGAAACCTCGCACCAAGTGCCAAAAAGTCATGTGCACTGAAACGAACTGCAGACAGAAACTCGCTCCTCAGAAGAATGACTGATACGTTTGCTAAGGATTTAGACACACAAATAAAGCGACGTCGCTCTGCACAGAGTCTGCTCGACTTCGTGCCAAGCCTGGAAGAGGCAGACTCTCGCAGAGTCCTGAGCGGATGAGCCAGCAGTCTTCCCAAAAAGTGGGGCCAGAGCTGGATTAAGCAAGGAGCACGGGGATGGTTCCATATGGTTCCCATGATTAAGATGACTTGAAGCCCTTTTTTGAGGGCAAAAGCATGTAAAAGCACAATTCCAGCACTGCTTTGTTCTGCTTTGTTATCCATCTGACAAGCGCTTCAAACCGGACAAGCTAGTCTTTTGCATCCCAAACCTCCAAGAGTGTACATATCATCTTGGTCTCAACACCACAGAACTCTGCCACATTGTCCATGGCCACGTCAAGGGGTGTCTCGCAAAAGGCCGATTCAGCAGCAGTGTTCGCACTCCTGGACAAAAGTAGTTTGACGCAATCTAAATGTCCACTGAAGGCGGCATAGTGCAAGGGCGTCTCATGAATGTGATCTTCCGCATTGGGATCAGCACCTAAATTCAGAAGGGCTTCCAGAGCAGCCACATTCCCATGAGCAGCCGCGACATGTGTGGCCATATGTCCCAAACTGCCTTGTAAGGAAGTGCTGTTGATGACCATTCCTGAGCCCAAGCGTAGGATCTTCGAGATGTCCTCGGCACTCCCACCTCGGGCGGCAGCACGGATCACTGGCCCAGCCGCGATGCGGCGCAAACAATGGTGGAAACGGTTCAAACCACCTCTGGCCAAGCTCAACTTCTCCAAAATCTCATCAACATCCTTCTGCAATGTGGCCTTACACTCTCTGGCATCCAGTTCCACCAGCTGCTCAGCAATTTTCTCATCGAAGGTTCCAAATGCCCACGAGCCATTGGGAAAGGGCACCGTACAGGCCATGGCACCAGTGGCACATACAAAATCAATCACCTTCGCTGTCTTGCGGGCCACGTGGAAAGCATGCATGAACCATGCTCGATTGATGTTCACCCCATGACCCGGCCACAGGAAGGCTCGACCATCCGTGTTGCGATTCAAGCGAACCACTGCTCCAGCCTGCTCTGGCGCATCCCACTCGGTGACACTCCCGTGACGGCGAAGAGCGAGAACATCGACAGAAAGCCTGGAACAGTCACTCAACTGTCGTGCTTCGGCAAACCACTCGATTCCTGCAACAAGATCAGAGATCCGTCCCTCCCACTGGTGCTCAATGCTATACTGCGGGCAAACCGGCCCACCATTGACCGTCTCAGCATAGGAAGATTCTACGTAGCGCTTCTCCAGGATCTCTTCAACAATTGTTCGTGTCGTTGCAGTGGAATAGTTCAACTTTGAATGCTGGCGAATCTCAGACTTCAAGCTCTTGAAGAACGCACGAATCTGACCCAAATGCACCCCACGCTCTTCGATGGCAGCAATCTTGCATGAAGCTTCGCTGTTTTCCTTAAAACCGCAGGCAACTGCTCTGACCTTGCTACGAACAGTTTGGTTCAAACGGGAAAACACATTTCCATGTGTTTTGAAAAGCTTTGCCTCATGCTGATATTCTGGCAATCCATTAGCACGTTTTATAGAAGGGTCCGTGGAGTCATCTTCCATTAGTTTTTTCCAGCCATCCTCTAACTTCAGGCTGCCTGTCGCATCCTTCGCAAGTCCGTCGTTTTCTCTTGCAGGGTCTGCCAAATAATTCAGGATTTGTCGTCGATCACAGGGCTGTGTTGCCTCACAGCATGTCACATCCCAATCAGCTAGAGCCTCCACTAGAGGACCTGAAGTTACTAGTTCAGATCCAATTCGCCCGCTGGGAGTGTAAACTTGCAAGTCCTTGTCCAACTTGTCCGTAAAATGGATCTCCAAGCTGCACCAAATCCTGCTCAAGGAGCCAGCGTCTCGGTCTACCACCAGGACAGTACCTTCAGCCATTGAAATGGCACAGTAAAAGGGGCTGGCCTCCAACTTGGCGCCAAAGTTTTCGCCGAACTGGGAGTTCGCAAAGGTGCAGACCCAAATGGCGACCCTGTGATGATAGCCTCGGTCAGAAACCAGTTTGTCCACCACTTCCATGAAGTCTCGAAAATAGCCACTCCAAGAATGGCTCATCAGGATGGTGGGTGGTTGCGATCCTGTGGCAACCAATTCTACCCAGGACAGCTTTGGCGGCCCATCACACTTCCGCTTAGTATGCAGGTGCATAATGACCGGTCTAAGAACCAAATCGCTGATGTGGTACATGTTGAGAATATACCAATGGATTGTCTGGGCATCCTGCTTCAACTGCCCGGTCTTGCACAAACGCTGCAAAAAAATCCGCAGGCTTCGCAGCTGATAGACTGTAATGGCCCGATCTGGGGCCCTTGGAATCTTGCTCGGAGCATCTGGCCATGGCACAGGCATCTGGCCATGGCACTCGCGACATGTGATGGTCCAAACTTGTTGATCATATGGGGGTTGTTCAAAAGTCCTTTCAATTTTTTCCAGGCCTTTCGCAGGACCTTCGCGAAGCTTTCGCAAGCTTTCGCGCGTGGGGTTTTACCACTGTCGGCGAAAATGGTTTTTCGTTGGGGCTAGAGGCTTTCAATTATTCATGCAGTTGCCCTGGCACGTCTTGCATCCTCTGATCACTGACACATTGGTTGCTGAGGAACAGGAAGCCAGCCAACCAAGCCATTTTCATTTTGGTGTGGTTTGGTTGGGAGCAACCCCCCATGAACCAGAGACGGCTCAGGCCAGTTTGCTCCGACTTCCAATTTGCTTGTCTGGACCGGGAAAAAGCAAAATGGCTCAGACTTTCAAGTTGCTTGGGGCGGGAAAAAGCAAAATGGTCCAGACTTCCAAGTTGCTTTTTCCCGGGCCGGGAAAAAGCAAGATGGTTCAGACTTCCAATTTTCTTTTTCCCGACCCGGGAAAAAGCAACATGCATCAGACTTCCAATTTCGAAAGCAATTTGCCGCACAGATTTCCAATTGCTTTCTCCAGCCTGGAAACAATCAGCACCGGGGAGGTTCAAGCCCACAACCTTCTGCTTATAAGTTTCGTGCCTTATCCATTAGGCTACATCTCTCTGGAAAACAAGCCCTTTTCAGGCTCGAGGCAAACTGGATATCCAGCCCGCTCATCCAATTTGCTTTTCCCGGCTCAAACTTCCAATTTGCTTTTTCCCGGGCCAGAAAAAGAAAAATGGTTCAGAATTCCAATTTGCCTTTTCCCGGGCCGGGAAAAAGCAAAAGGTTCAGACTTCCAATTTGCTTTTTCCCGGCCGGGAAAAAGCAAAATGGTTCAGACTTCCAATTTGCCTTTTCCCGGCCAGGAAAAAAGCAAAATGGTCCAGACTACCAATTTGCTTTTTCCCAGGCTGGGAAAAGGCAAAAGGCTCAGACTTCCAATTTGCTTTTTCCCGGGCCGGGAAAAAGCAAAATGGTTCAGACTTCCAATTTGCTTTTTCCGGGCCGGGAAAAAGCAAAGTGGTCAAGACTTCCAATTTGCTTTCTCCCAACCCGGGAAAAAGCAAAATGGTTCAGACTTTCCAAGGCGGGGGAATAAGCTGCAGACTTTCATTTTTTTCCCGGGCCGGGAAAAAGCAAAATGGTTCAGACTTCCAATTTGCTTTTTCCTGGGCCGGGAAAAAGCTAAATGGCTCATCCAATTTGCTTTTTCCCGGGCCGGGAAAAAGCAAAATGGTTTAGACTTTCAATTTGCTTTTTCCCGGGCTAGGAAAAAGCAAAATGGTCAAGACTTCCAATTTGGCCCGGGAAAAAGCAAAATGGTTCAGACTTCGAATTTGCTTTTTCCCAACCCGGGAAAAAGCAATCGGAAGTCTGAAGAGCAATTGTTTTTGCAGCGTGGCCAGGTCACCAACATGACTTGCGCAGACCTTTCGCAGGACCTTCGCGAACCTTTCGCGACTGCAGTGAGAGCACAGCCTTTGAAATTTGATTACTAACAAGGAAGAGGTGGGTTTTTGAACGACGCTCATATGTCTTTTGGAGCATCACGACTCTCAGGATTGCCAATCGCTCCACAGAGTATCAACAACATCGATGGTCCATAGGTCCATAGGTCCATAGGTCAGAGATTCCCAACGAAGTGGACGTTGATCATAGTGGAAGTTCCAGGTGTTCCAAGACGTGAACCTACCCAAAGCTTACGAGGTGCTCTTACATCTCTGTTGCCTACATTATATGATGATTGCAGGTACCTTGGTACCTTTCGAGGTATCAAACAGCAACACTACGGGTATCGCCCCGAGAAACTGTGTCTTTAGCAATGATAAACATTGTATTCTTCTGCAAGGTTGCTTGTCGCTCCCCACATGTTTGCCAACATATTTGGTGATGCCATGGCAGCTCAAACCTTTACATAACGGGAATTTCAACATTGCACATATGCTTCCTATACTAATAGGATCTCCCCACAAGTAGACTATAAATATATATATATATACTTCTTGCACCGTCTTTTTTGGATTGTTTTTAATCTGCCGTTGTGGTTAGGCAATTAGATCGGCTAGAGAAGACACTGACTTCTTTGAGCCACCAGTGCTGTTCAGGTTGACCGGCATGGCGGCAACTTGCAAGGGAACCAGTGGCTCTCCACCAGTGGCGCGACTTCAAACCGAGGTGACATGGGACGGTTCCACATGGAACTCCGCTGATTGGTGACGAACTCAGAAGGATTGACCATAGCTATCCATGGCTCCCGGGTAAAGGTCATGGAGTGTTGCAAGAAGTGTACTGAAAGCAAGTAAACTTTGGCACAAACTTCCACACAATCATCCACACACTGCAACTTGAGAAAAAGAAATGAAAAGAATTGAAACAGATTGAAAAAGAAGCAGAAGAAGTCAGACATGAGTCTTACAGGATTGTGTCCTGAGATCTTCAAGTCTTCCTCCAAATCTCTCTGAGGCTCGGCTAAAAGGTGCTCCACACCGATCAGCGCGCGAAGTCTTCGGAGACCCGGTTGCCTTCAGCGAGGCACCACGGAGGCACCACCCACGTCTCGTTGCGGACCCTGCGGCGACGGGGTCACGGTGGGCTTCCGTTCGACCCTTGAAGACCTGGGAACGGCCTGGTTTTGTAAGATCCTTAGTAAACGGCCTGGCTGTTTCGGATTTCAGGCCTTTCAAACCGTCGGCTTCGAATTTCGCCAGGGTTGAGCAAGCTTTCGCCAGACTCATCGGCTTCATTTCCTGCTCATCGGCTTCTCAAAACCACCTCAATGCTCCGCTTGAGCAGCGATTCTCCCGAAGCGCCTTGGCATCTGATGCACTCCCGAATCGGCGCCCGGGCGCGCAAAGGGAGAGATGCTCATCACCAAGTCCTGGCTGGTGAACCATGGGGCCATGCATCCCTTGGCTAAGGGTTTAGCCTTTGGTGGTTGAGTAAGACATCATTTCTAGACCAAAAGGACTAAGGGTTATAAGTCGAGAACCTACCCAGACAGTGCATGTATGGAATAGTTAGTTACCTACATTGGGGCCATGTATATAACTATTCCAGTCCCAGACATTGTCTGGTCTGGGCTGCTTGCTCGTTTAGTCCAAGAACATCCCCGACACCGACACCGAAGTGGAGATGTTCGACACCTCCGTCCTCTTGTTTCACCGGATGTTTTTTGGAAGAGAATGGCCCAAACATGCCCAAACTGGGTGCGTTTGGAGAGGTCTAAAATGACTGGTTGTCTACCGTAGGTGTCCTCAGGAAGACACCAGTACCTTGCCCGGACGTGGCCATATGTTGGATGGATGGAGCAAAGAAGGTGTCATTCAGATTCTATTTTAAGTATAAGCGGTCTAAGATGGTCTAAGTATGTTGATTCCCTTCTCACAGAGGATGCTGGGCCCCCCCCACCCCGGCTAAAAAGACATCCCTATACGCTCTGACATGCTCTGACATTTAAAAGCATGCATGTTCTAGTATAGGGAACATCAGCAGCCATGGATTCAGCACCTCATGGATTCCTGGATGCTACCAAATACGACCTCATTCAAGCGGCTCGCGGCTCGCGAAACAGGGCTCTCAGACTCCGAACGACCTCATTCGTCGCCATCCCGAACCAAACTGGGCCAGCTCGTCGCGCATCATTTGGGGGTCCAAACCGCCACCGGTGTGGCCCAAACCGACCTCCACGTCACCGCCACCCGCTGGGTCTCCACGAACGGCACGTCGGACAGCGACACCATCACTCGTCGGTCTCCAAGGTACGGACAGCCCTGTTCCTCGAGGTCATAGAGCCCACAAGGGCCTTCCACCAGCTCCTAGGTCAGCGGAACAGAAGAGGTCAGTGGTTTGGACATCGAGAGGAAATAGCTGTCTTCCCGGTTTGGGGCCCCCAACCAAAGGTGTCCCAGCAAATGAGCCTGAAGAATATTCCGATGAATCCCAGTTTTGATGGAAAAGTACCTGCAGTAACACTTGGAAGGGAAATTCTGGCTTGTCTCCTATCACATCGTATACCCAAATAGGACAACAGTGCTTGTCACTCTCAACTTGAGGGACTCTGGGAACATTGGGACAACAAGCTTGTTGGTTCCTGACAGATGTACAACTCACAGTCACAAACCGGGGAGGCTGCTGATCAACAATAAACGATTTGAAAGAATCACTTCGACTTGCCCAATGACAATCAGTGGTTGCGTGGACCCTGCCTGACACCGAAAACTTGTGATCTACCGCTCACCAGAGCTCCTCCTCCTTGTCACACCGGCTGATGTGCAGCATTAGCTCTCGATCTGCAGCAAGTTGTTGGAAGGTTCGCGATTGCCACCTCAAGGCCTCGAGCTTCTGCGAAGGGGACCATGGCGAACATCCGAATTGAGGCTTCATGGGTGAGTTCGGGCAGAACTTTCTGCAGAGTACATCAGCAGAAAGAGCTGCTGTCAAACAACGTCGTCTTTGATAGCAAAATCTATAGATCCTTGGTTCCCTGCTTGAGGGGGAATATGAGTGTCTCCCCTCGATTTTCCAACAGAATGGCTCCAACATGTCTATAGAACAGTGCCTTCAGTCTTCTTGTCAGCAAGTCAGAAGCAAACTTCTAGGATTCACTTGACTCCGATCATCTTTCAACCCGGTGCTCTTGCAGATCTCCATCCGCTGCTTTGGCCAAACAAACCCTTCAACATCACAAGGAACTTGGAAGGATTTGGGGTGGGGATTGATCATGACCTCAGCCGGATTGGTTGGGGCAAGGCCTGCCCAGCGGCCTCCATGTTCCGCCCAGTTTCTTCGGTACTTTTCCGACAGAGAGGTGGGAACTGGCGCTTACTGATGCAGCCAAATGCAGCCAATAGTCTTGCGCCACCGGCGTGTTCTACATGATGATCTTCCTTTTACATAGACATCTTTGAGAAGTAAAGTTTAGATGGGTGTGCTTGGGATTAGCTGTGGGGCCCTCATGGTGCGCGCAACATCAAGTTCTTTGCAAACAACTCGTTTTTGTGCGAAATCTCCTGTTAGACGTTTCGGACAAGGATGAACAGCTACATTACAAAAATGGAATGTTGCAGCTTCTACCATCTTCTACCCCTGGTCCTCCTCCGCCTCCGGCTATGACCACCACCGATGCCATTCATGTTCGTTGACCCCACGAAACCCACGGCAGGCGACAAACTGTATCGCAGCATACTCCGGCGCCAATCGGCGCTTCCTCAGTGAGTTGGCGAGCCAGTCTGGAGCTGCAAAGCCGACACTGACACGAGGAAAACCCCCAATGAAGCAAAAGGACACTGATATTTTCTCCCCTAGGGTGGAGGAGAGATGAGGATCCATCAACTATCCTAAACGATACATGTATGGAATAGTATACATACAACCCATTGATGACCCTAATGTATTGGTATGAAACTCCACAGAATCATGAAAAAGAGTGGAACGCACCTGAAGTGGCGGTCAGGAGCGCAGAAGGGTGGTGCCCATCATTCTGTTAAGCCCATCATCTGCCGGAGTTTTGCCTGGAAATATACCGTGAACTGTCCATTGACTGTGTACTGCTAGCCATTGGTCGAAAACCAGGTTCTGTCCATCACCAAGCTCTGCCGGCTCCGCCCCTCCAAGGCCAAGGATCAAGAGCACTTGAAGCGTCTGGTTGTGGCACAAGTCCGTGCGATGTCCCAGGCGGAAGTTCACACGTCGCATCTGGTTCCACGTCTGGGGAAAGGCGGGCGCCTGCGCCGCGGTCATCGCGGGAGGCCGCGGGAGTGCGGGCCGTTGGAGAAGGGCCGGTCATCGCTGGAGTGAAACGTGATCGATCTAGGTTGAACAACCGAAGCTGTTTGACACAAGTCTTGATCACGCCTGACTCATCCAAACGACTTCATTGGCAAGTCTCATTCCTTAGACTCTTCAGTTCCCTCCGACAACGGTCCCCAACCTGGAGCCATTCAGCAAGAGTCGAATAGGTCTTCCGGTCATTGAGGCTGGCGCGGTGGAGGACAAAAAGACGTTCATGGCGGAAAAGCTTGATGAGCTCCAGCAAGTGCAAATGAATCCTCCAAAGAAGTTTGATCTGCTGGATGTTTGTTGATCAAAGATTCCTTCTGTGAAGGGGAGTTTTACCCAAGCCAGGCTCACAAAGGACTTTTGTTCAGCAGCCTGGGGAATCACCACTTCCTCTCCAATGCGCGATGATATTTTTCCAGGGAAGGTAGCCGGTCTTCTCGTTGTCAATCCAATCTTGCCCCTAGTAGGCAGTGAAAGATCAATCAAACATGTTACTCCTAGGCCTGACAAAAGCAGCCCTGATGCAGGAACTCTATGCAGGTGTATTCCAGTGTATCGCAGATTCCCATCGTACATTCCGAACGGGCTTTGGAAAAAGTACAGATACCCACACGTGCCAGCCTAAATCCACTCTCTCCCCTTTCCCATGGATGTTCAAAATCATGGGTGAGGGTGAAGGATAGAAAACAGATCCGTATCTAGTTTGGACACAAAGAGCATGCATCTAATTGTTGCTTGTGAGGCTACCATTCTGCATAGCACCAAAAAACAAACGATTCTTGGTCACTCAACGCAACCACGCTGCATTTGGCTGCGGAGCCAGGCGCTATGCCGACTTGACAGCAAAGCATGGATGCTGGGATCGCAGTCCTCAAAGCCCAGTCCCCTAGAATCGAAGGACCGAAGGACTGCAAAATACACCGAGTCTGCAATCCTGGAACGTATGTGGTATGTGGGAGTCCATCTAAAGGCGGACCTCGAAACCCATCCAGAAACTCACGGACACGATGTACCAGCTATATTGTTCATTTATGCCTGCCCTTGCCATGTGCAAAGTACTTCAACATCCGAGATCCAGGTTCACTGAGATCTACTGAGATACTGTAAGAAAGACTCGGGCAACTTCCTCAAGTATTAAGGTGGATCGTGACCCCGGTGGATCACAGACCACTTTGGAACCAGGAACAACTCGGGGCCCTCGTTCGGTCGATGGTCACCTTATTCGAACTACTGGGACTCTGTTCTTGGTTTGGATCCACTGAAAGATATGAGTGGTGAGATCTGAAGACGGCGGAGAGAGATGTGGCATGACATGAAGGGAGCTGCTTTGGGAGGACCGTCGGCCTTGAAGAATCTCAAGAAAATACCGTAACTCCATCGCTCAAAACCCACAGAACCGAGCTGATTCCCGAACCGAGCTAAGCAGCAGCACTGTGCCAATTCGCACAGTGAGCTGACTTTGAAGCCTCGGGGAGGAACGATGAAGCCGAAAGTTTGATGCCAGGGCTCATTCCTGGATTTCAGAACTCTGGGAATGGCATCCTTTCGAGCTTCAGCCGCCTCCACGTCAGGGTGACAGTAGTGGAACCACATGAACTGCTTCTCGATGCGACTCAAAGGATCGCCTCGATGGGACGAGGATCGTTTCGTCACCCGTGACTTACTGCAGTTCGTCATCCTGAATCCTGGTTGTGTATATGTGACCACCGCGTATCACACAAATACACATTTTGGTTGGGTATATACCATTGATCCCTGCAACCATGGATGATGATGGTTAGGTTGCAGGCCTTTCTCAAAAAATGTGATTGTTTCGACTGTGATCCGTGGGACAGGGACCTGGTATCATGAGGATGGACTTGTACGAGAAGGGGTCTGTACAGTATTGGCAACCAGTTGGCTGCTTTTGAGGGTCTGCCCCAGTATACTCAGTAGATCTCAGTAGTCAGTAGTGTGATCCTAGGATTCTATAAGTACCCCCTTGAAATGGGGCCAACTCTTCTCTGCAAAACTAACCGCCTTTCAAGAAGCATCTGCACCACTTTCCAGATCTTCCACCCTTACCCATTGAACATATCATATCCTCCATCTGCCTCTCAAAGCTATATTGACATTATTTATGTGTTGTTTCACCCATCCCTCATCCTGTGGTCCTATTGCAAATACTGTCCCGGGCTTACATTCTTCCCAAACGCAGGCTACTGTACCTCAAAACCTTTTGCCCATGTTGGCTCATTGTTGACTCATGCTGACTCATGCTTCGTGGACCTTCTCGAGTACTACTCCCATGATCCTATGTCTTGTTCTCCATCGTTCGTCAGCTGGACATGGACACGCACACACACACACACACTAACTACCAGCAACTGCCCAAAAGGTCTGGCATCAGGTGAGTTGCACAGCACCAATATCATCTTCATCCTCCAAGGGCCCGTCAGAGTTTTTCATCCAAGCTCAAGTGAGGAGGGTTTCGCCCGAGCCCACTGGCAGTGGATCGAAGGGTTGGTTCCAGCGATGTTCACCACAATGCCACAATGATCTTCAACAAAGGGGTATATACACTCCCTGAAATGATCATGGAAGTGGAAAACCATTTGTTTGGTGCGGAAAAAGGTCAGCCAAGCGGCCATTTTCCACTTCCACGATTGTTCCAGAGAGTTTAGAGCTTTTTGGTGCGGGAACAACCCAAGTGACTGGCGAATATGTGCTCACTTGGTGATTCGTGAGATGGGTCATCTCCCAATGGTGGCTTTGGATGCAACTCTATCCAAGGCGATTGACCAACACAATTCCATTGAGGACACTGCCACATTGATCTGATTGCCTTGGTTGGACCCTATATATTTTGGGATGAGACGAATAGTCATTTAGATGTAACAATCATTGGGCTGGACAAGGAATGTTACCACAAAACTGTCCCATGGAAGATGATAGAAGGATGTTTGAGGAAAGTTGCAGGTGCAACTGCGAAATCTATAGACAAAAGGCGTGAAAATCTTGGAACAACATGGAGCCACCCTGTCCTTTCTTGCAAGAAGATGGTGTAGTACGAGAGCGGATACAAGGAAATCGCCGGATTTCGAAGTCCCAGCAGCCCGGGTTGTCCGCGCTGTGAGCTGCGGATTTGGAGTGCCCGGGCTGTCTGCTTCGTGGGTAGAAAGCGGTTGGACTGGCCTTCCGCAAAAATTTTGTAGTCCTCTGAAGGACCTGGCCGTGTCATCATAACTGATGAGGTGGAAAACGAGGGTCTGGGGAATGGTCTTGAAACTGCCTATATAATGTAATTGTATGTACATGTGTATATTATATATATTTATACAATTGTATAATTGTACATATGTATGTAATTGTATATATATGTACATATATCACATTACATTCAGTACTGAAGCGGTCTTCAAAATCAGACATGGTTCTTTGTCACAAACAAGCAGTGCATCTAATATACAATATATGATGCGTGATGAATGGAGGAGCGCTAATCTTCTTGAAGACCAATTTCTGAGAGTTGATCTAAAGCATCCATCAAGTTGGCGGGGGCTCCTGAGTTGGTTTGATTTGCGATACATCCAACTTGGAACTCCCCAAATCCCTCCCGCCAAAAAACAAAACTCTTGGGGTGGTCGCTTCTCAAGTGGGTGCCGTCTTCCTGTCGCCGTTGTTGGCCCCCCGCCCTCTGCTGAGGTGCCCCCGCTGGTAAAGGCGATGTTGGGATGCGATACCAGGCTTTGATGCAAAGAGGTTGTGCCGCAGCGTCCGAGGCCAGCGATCACGAAGTCCACTCCAATCTGTGAGGTTTTGCAGAAGTGGAGAATCACAAAAGATAGGAGCCCTTCAGGGATCTCATAAAATCTGCTAGAAGGAAATGGGATAGAGAGAGCATCAACCCCCCAACTAGTCAGTTTAGGAGTTGCCCATCCTCAAGTAGCTCAAGGCATCAGTAGTGTTAAACGTTGATATGGATGAAACGCTCACAAAGCCTCTCCCCAAACCAGCCCAGAAAATATCCCGGCAAGAGACCCCAAACAGCGTGTGTGAGGCCTATACTCTCACTCTCACTCTCACTCTCACTCACTCTCACTCTCAACTCTCAACTCTCACATTCACACTCAGACTCACACTCACTCATTCTCCCACTCTGTGTGAGCGTGTGTGAGTGAGTGAGTGAGTGAGTGAGTGAGTGAGAGTGAGAGTGAGAGTGAGAGTGAGAGTGAGAGTGAGAGTGAGAGTGAGAGTGAGAGTGAGAGTGAGAGTGAGAGTGAGAGTGAGAGTGAGAGTGAGAGTGAGAGTGAGAGAGCACAAAGTGCTGCGCGTGCGCCGAAATCTGCACTTCGAGATTCACAAAGTACTGCGCCTGCCACGAAATCTGCACTTCGAGGTTCACCAAGTGCTGTGCCTGCCACGAAATCTGCACTTCGCGGTTCACAAAGCGCTATGCTTGCTACGAAGTCTGCACATCCAGGTTCACAAAGTGCCGTGACTGCCATGAAATTTGCACTTCGAGGTTCACCAAGTGCTACGCCTGCCACGAAATCTGCACTTCGAGGTTCACCAAGTGCTGCACCTACCACGAAATCTGCACTTCAAGGTTCACCAAGTCCTGCACCTGCCACGAAATCTGCACTGAGGTTCACCAAGTGCTGCGCCTGCCACGAAATCTGCACTTCGAGGTTCACAAAGTGCTGCACCTGCCAGGAATTCTGCACTTCGAGGTTCACAAAGTGCTGTGCCTGCCACCAAATTTGCACATCGAGGGTCACAGAGTGCTGCGCCTGCCACGAAATCTGCAAATGAGCGATATCTCCAGAAGTCACAATTCACTGCACCTGTCACGAAATCAGAGCTCGTCGAAGATCACCACCATGTCCAAAGCACTGTGCCTGCCACGAAAACTGCATTTCGAAGTACAACAGCTCCGATCCCTTGCACCTGTCACGAAAAGTCGACTTTGGACCACGAAAACACGAGGTTTCCCTTGCACCTGCCACGAAAAGTGACCACCATGTGCGAAAATGCGCACGGCACCACAACGAGAGCGGAGTCGCTAGAAGCACCCTCCGCCGGCGGGCAGATTTTGTGAGCTGCGCCGTCGAAATGCATGTGGACGATTTCGAGAGGTATGAATGTACTGTAAATAGCGGCGAATTAGCCGCACACGCCCGCGTGGCACACCGATCTAAGCACAGCTGCTTTTCTATTACCGTAAGAACCCCTAAGTGTGTCCACACTGTTTGGGGAAAAACACCGAACAAAGGGGACAAACCAGCCAAATCCAGCCACCGTCCCACCCTTCCCACCTCATCCCAACTCACTAACTCCTTCACCAAGACCTCCGTCTCCATCTCTAGGACCTCTGTCTCCTTCACCAGGACCTCCGTCTCCATCTCCGGAAGCTCCTGAGGTTGCTCCATCTTCGGCTGACCACTCCGGTTGCTCCATCCGCGTCGTCCGGCTCGAGGTCCTCGTGGTATGGCCAAGGCAGCCTCCTCGTCACTGAAGCGCGCCAGGCGTTTCAGGAGCACCTCCTGCAGAGCCAATGGACCGATCGTCTCCTCCTGGAGCCGCATCAAATCAACGACGCGTCTTTCCGCCCCGACGGTGACGAGGTGACGAGTGCTTCGACCTTCAGACCTGGGGAGACCGAGGGGTCTGCAGGTGTCGAGCATCCCGATCGGTCGGGTTTTCACAGAGCATCTGGGGAGGGAGGTGTCTTAGATGGCTGAAAAACGAAGGTTTTGGGGAGGGTTTGAGGGCCTTTGGGGAGCTGCTCTGAAACAAAAGAGGACAAGAGTAGACTGAATACATGAAGATCCTGCGTTGCAGGGGGAAACACATAGCCCTTCTGGGTAATGTGTCCACTGATTTGTTGACCATTGCTACAAGCCATACCCAAGTTGGGATGGACCGCAGAAAGGAGGAGGAGGAGGAGGAGAGCCAAAGGCTGTTTCAGGTGGTCTACGGACCTACGGATGTTCGTTTTCTTCGTCCGCTTCGATTTTCGTGTGCCATCTTTGCCCTGCACCCAACCGATCTGCCAGACCCAACTGCAGCTCCTCACAGCTCGGTGGGCTACAAAACATCCCATACCTGGGCCAAACCGCGGTGACCGGTTCGGACACCCGGTGACCGTTGACCGGTCCAAACCGCCGGAAGATGAACTGGACCTCCACGTGTTGTATTGAGCGGGGAAGACGGGTGTCTGACACTTCTTAGCTCCCCACCAAAGCCTAAAAACCCTTAGCTAGTCTTCGCATATCTTAGCTATACTTAGCTGTAGAAGTTTGAGCACTCGGCTCTAAACTCGTGCAGGCGAGCGGCTCTGTAACCTTGAAACATCTTAACTACCTGGAAAGACTCTCGCTTTGATGAAGCAAGAATGTCTCCGGCACCCATAAATCTCTCTGAACCCATCCTGTTGACCACAGCAACTGAAACTGAGCGGATTGATGTTCTCAGTCAACTCGAGCCATTCAAGCGGATCATCTAATTACTTGGATTTGCTTGAGGAACCAGAAGAAAATCCCACCAAAGAGGATGCACTGAAAGGAGAAACAAAGAATCACCCTACGAAAACTAGGCAAACTCCAGATTCCTCATTTCGGCCAATGTGCTGAATTGCCGCTGGGTTGTTCTCCAAGATTGTCGCTAACCTCTCCGCTAAGGTCGGATATGTGTGGAGCAAGCGATGCAGATAGGGGCCCACCTGGGGCTGCCGGATGCACGTCTCATGTTGATCGAGTCAATATGTTTCAGCTGCAGTTGTTCCTTTTGAAGAAAATGACCAAACAGAACAACTGCAGCTGAAACACTTGTTTCTTTTGTTTCTTTTGTTTGGTCCTATAAATCAAAAGATATCAAAAGATTAGAGTAAGTAAGAAATGACCAAACACCAGGTAGCTACAGCCCTTGCGCTCCGGACATGCGCCCGAGTGTTTGGGCGATCTACAGTTGTGGACGTCGGATCCGGACGTTGGATCGCCATGCTCCGAGTTGAGAGTCCAAACTCGATCTAGATGTTGATCAGGAATCGACCAGGGGGGAAAAAAGGGACGTGAGAGTGAAGGAAATCGTGAATCAACTCATTATACTGTGAATCGATTCTGTGTAGATCCCACAAAAGGGGCTGGTGAGATGGACTTGGTAAAAAGAAAACAAAGCACACCCACCCAGTCGAAGGAAAGTACAGGGTTGATTGTCCAATGCTCCATTCATTCCCCACATGGTCCGTGGTCCAATTACTTTAGTCACCAACATGGCCTTCCGCCGTTTTTTCACGGCCGGCTCTGGATGAGAACGCCACCGACGTGCTAGTCTCCAATCGTCCTCCCCTCCCCCAACAAACAGCAAAGCAACTACCCACAGATGTTCTTTGGACTCCTCCGAGTAGTTCTACAATGAGTCTTGATGGAAGAGGTTCTTGGGTTCCACATGGAGTCTTTTGGACGCCCTCTTCCATGTAGATTCTTGATGAAGAGGTTCTACAATCCATGTCCGGGGGGTTGAAACTGCATCAAACGTCTATTGGCGACGTGAGGCTCGCCGAGGGTGAAGATTACTGACCATCTTCACTTGGACCTCACAACCCTCACAGGGCACACCAAAGCACCACTGTCCCCAAGATCTCCTGTGCATGACTGGTTGGTGGTTTCAACTCACTTGAAAATACTAGTCTAGTGGGTAGTCTAGTGGGTTCAATGATCCCGAGAAAAAGACTGACAGTAAACATATCTGAAACCACAACCCACCCCAGGTTCTTCAACACGACCTTTTGGCATCCTGCTTGGTCCGGCCACACAATAGTTGGCCTGTTTACAGTGTCACAGGGTCAGTGCAAATCCCATGGCCCATCCATGATCATCCATGCATCTAGTTCTCTTACATGGACCCCGAACCGCATGAACCCCGACATGGACCCTGAAAACCACGGGTTTAGAGGGAAAAACCAGCCATGAGGAACCCGGGTCCAATGTGAGTGTGTCTATTGAGTGGTAAGCTCTTCCAGTCCCATTCCTCTGGTCTGGCGATGCTCGCGCCTTCAAGCCCACCTCAAACACTCGGCCCTGCAGCACGCCCACCTGAGCTCCGCGAGCACGCCCGCGCCACGACGTGCGCGCGCCACGCACACGCGCCAGCCCCACAGCGGCCCAAGAAGCCCGGCGGTCGCGCCAGGGAAACCAGAAAGGACGATGATATGATATGATATGATATGATATGATATGATATGATATGATAT